>JAYKKM010000301.1:2167500-2413214 GCA_035772405.1 Chrysogorgia sp. JL179-B06 | reverse complement strand
ACTCGGGCCTCCCCCTGTGTGGGGAGAGCACGAGTCTTAAAAAGGGCTCTGTTTATTTGGCAATGTCGCGAAATGGCAATTCTTGCATCATCCCCTTGGGTCTGGGTACGAGATCGATCTGAACCAGCGCCATTGTCATATTTTTAATATTCAACTGGTTACCTTTCCTCGAGTGTTCTTCACTGAAAATATTTGAATTTGATGTGGCTGGCAGTATCTTGATCTCACGACGCCGATCGCCGAAGACCTACGGCTACACTAAAAGATAACGAGCGATTTCGACACGGTTGGTGCCTTGGTGGTCTCTGTCTGGCGATCTGAGATCTCGATAACCGTACACTGAAAATGCCGTACCTGTACGCTGATGTGTACTCGATTAAACCTATATTTAACAATTTAATATGAAACTCAACGTATGAATGCTGTGTGAAAATATGTTAACTGTTCTGAGGTAACTGTAATATGTTTTATAAGCTTTGTTGCCTGCATTGTTTATTGTTTATACAAGCTGTGTGAAAATATGTTAACTGTTCTGAGGTAACTGTAATATGTTTTTGAAAATATGTTAACTGTTCTGAGGTAACTGTAATATGTTTTATAAGCTTTGTTGCCCCATATACAAAATAAAGTCGATGCTAATCAACAGTTTATTGTTTCATACATTATAATTATTTAGAGATTTTAGAGCAACCTTTCAAAAGTGTCCACTTTTGAATTCTATAAGTGCTTCTCGAATAAACCTGTTTCACTTGATATGTGTAAGCTTAAATGGGCCTCCAAAATGTGCTGCTTATCAATAAGTCTGTATCGATCAACTCTCTGACACCCATACCAACTATCAAGATCAAAGAGTAAAGAGTTTGTTATTTGCTGGTTTACCAATGACAGCCCGTTGCCATGTACTTTCCATTGTACAACAGTTACTTGGTCTGCACAGACAGATACAAACTTTTCATACTGATTTTTGGCTAGTTTCATGATTACTATAGCTGTATATGAAGGCAAGCTGTACATGCAGGAGGCAAGCTCGCTCTCTAATCGAGATAGTAATAATAGTCCTGATATTACAGTACATGAGGCAGGCTAGCCCACATGCCAGACTTGCTAACAAGCACTAATTTATCAAGCCGAAGTAACAACGCATGACGACGGAGAAATGAAGAAATATATCGGTATGACAGCCAATGATTTCAAGCAGCGTTATCGCAACCATCTAAAATCATTCCGCAACGAAAAGCACGCAAATGAAACGGAGCTGTCCAAACACATCTGGAACTTAAAAAGAAAAAAACGCGATTTTAATGTAAAATGGTCAATTGTTAGACGCGCCGCGGCTTATCGAAATGGATCGCGAAGATGCAACCTTTGCCTGGAGGAAAAACTTATGATCATGAAGGCCGACAAGAACACTCTTTTTAATAAAAGATCGGAAATCTTCGCGAAGTGTCGTCACACAATCAATCACCGATTAACGAACGTCAGCAAACGTTCAACACACAAAAACGTCATCAGAACTATTTTTAACCCGCCGAGTATATTAACGACAAGTTGAAGCTGAACTGTCAGTTGCCTGAAGATCGCATTACGCGTGAAACTCAGAGTAGTGACGAAAACATTCTAACTATTTTATATATATATATATATATATATATATATATATATATATATATATATATATATATATATATATATATATATATATATATATATATAACTACAGACGGTACCGTTTCGGCCTTTTGGGCCTCATCAGTGTAGTGCTGATGAGCAGGATGAAGATGACTGCTATTTACAGTCACCCTTGATGCAATATATATATATATATATATGAAGGACAAATATTGAAAGCCCTGGTATATAATGAAAGTGTAAAATCAAACTTCGTCAGGCAAAATAAAAACACACTGGAAATACATTCTTTCTAGTGTGTTTTTATTTTGCCTGACGAAGTTTGATTTTACACTTTCATATATATATATATATATATATATATATATATATATATATATATATATATATATATATATTATATATATATATATATATATATATATATATATATATAATATATATATATATATATGTGTAGCCGTACATAGTGGGTCCCAAGTCCACAGTTACCATAAAGCCATTATGGTGATAGCCGGTAGGGCACATTGTATACTTTCATGTATATATTACGCTCACCGCTCATGTGGTTTGAGCACTCTCATGGATTGGGCGGAGAGTCTCTCTCAATGAGACGTTTACTGTTTGCATTATGCATTGCTCACTGCTCGCAGTTTGAGCACTTTGGTGACTCCACAATGCAATCCAACAATGTGTAGCCGTACATAGTGGGTCCCAAGTCCACAGTTACCATAAAGCCATTATGGTGATAGCCGGTAGGGCACATTGTATACTTTCATGTATATATTACGCTCACCGCTCATGTGGTTTGAGCACTCTCATGGATTGGGCGGAGAGTCTCTCTCAATGAGACGTTTACTGTTTGTATTATGCATTGCTCACTGCTCGCAGTTTGAGCACTTTGGTGACTCCACAATGCAATCCAATGGTGCATGGGAGTCAAGGATCCTGGATAATTCGGAATGGTAATTGTGCATTAGTTTGGTAACATCGGTTGAGTTGTTATCCGATATGAAGGTCTTGACGTCTTCTATGAAACAATTTATATTAATAGCCTTGACTTTGCGGGACGAAATAGATCTTCGCTCAAAACAGGGCTTCTGGAGACGCAATTGACAGTTAATGGTGTAGTGATCTGAAATAACGGAATCATAGACATTAACAGAGCTCACAGTATTTTCGCCATCCCGAGTAATAATGAGGTCCAGAATATGGCCAGCATTATGGGATTACATTATTGGATTACGATTACATGTTGCTGAAGATTAAATGAATCCAAAAGAAGGAGAAAATTATTGGCGGTTGAGTCTCTTTTTACATCAATCTTGAAATTGAAGTCCGTTGCAATTATCAGTTCGCCAGATACAGTAAAATTCATCTAGAAAAATGTCAGTGGATAAATTTTCGTACTTGAAGGTGGATGTCGGTAAATTATTAGTATATGAATGATACGAGCTCGATATTTCATCTTCATGTCAATTGCTTCAAAGGAAAGAAATCGTTTCAAGAAAATCACGGATTCTTGCACAATATCTAGCGTGTTTTTGTAAATGCCACCGCGTCTTGTCTCCCTCGCCGTATGGTGAAATCTATAGCCTTTGGGAGTTAAATTGCCAATAGTTAATTTGTCAGTTGGATCAGGAGGTATAGCCAAGTCTCAGTCAGGGACAAAATGTCACTATATCTATCAACGACGTAGTCCTTGATAATATCAGTTTTGTGACCGAGCAATAATTAAGTAGGCTAAAGGAGCAAACATTTGTAGAATGTTTTAAATCCAGAGAAGTGGAGACATCAATTTGGACTAAGTTATTCCTATTTACAGATGGTAATTTATTGCCATGCCCGGTAAATTCCGATCGGTTGGTAAGCCTCAAAGGAATAGATTGATTGTTGTTTACAAGCGGTATTGTTATCAAGTTGCTGTAGTTCCCTCTAGATCTTGATGGATATGCAAATTTCGTTGATGTTCGTCGACGTGTAACAATAGCCGAAATCTGTTTACTCGCCAAGATTGATCTTTTCTCCCTCACCCTTTTTCCAGTTCTTTTTCGTCGATACACCTATGCCTTATCGTTGAACAAACCAAGTTTGCGTTTATAAATGAACGCGAACTGTCACAGAACGTTCTAAGAGAGAGGAGCTCATCTCTTGTATAAACAATACGACATTGTTCGTAGGCATTTCCATCTGCCATATTCATTAGCGGTTGACTACATATCATCCAGGAGATACAAGTCTTGTTAAAAGTATTATCGCATAAAAAATAGCTCTTACGAGAACCATAACAATGTAAACAGGAGTCGTATTACCATAAGAAAATATTCAATAACTAACGTTCGTTCTGATAATATCGCGTTTGAATGGTTTTAGCACGCGTTATATCAATGCTTTCCGTGACCCGTTTGGGAATAGTCAGCCGTTCGAACGCTGGTAGGCAGCCATTCGGTATTTTCACGAAACCGTTGCAACCCTTTCTCTAGCCGTTCGAACGCCGTTCGAACAAAATCCGTTCGATCGCCGTTTTTGCCGTTTGAAACGCAATTTAGATAAGATACGTTTTCCCAAAGAGGGTCACATATATATATATATATATATATATATATATATATATATATATATATATATATATATATATATATATATATATATATATATATATATATATATATATATATATATATGTTCTTCACTTCTTCAAGTGCAAGCAATGGCGTCGAAATAAATACGCTTTGTCAAATGCTTGTTTCCATCTATCAAACTGATGGATCGCCACCGCTATTTCAGCTTCGAATGAAGTAATCGTAAGTTCTAGAATAGTAGCGTTTTGCAGCTTCTAAGCACGAGCTAACAAACTTAAAAACACGATAACAATATTATTTGCGCAATCGCAGATACAAAAACCGCTTGTTCACATGAACGCGAAAATTGTTTGTTTCCAATCAGTTTTATCGACTGTGATATCTCTATATTTTCGTTCGTTACTACGTGAGTCTCATGATTTCCTAAAATTGGCCATCACTAAATATCAAATTTAATGCCGGCATAACGGGTTCCATTCGCGATGACTGGGGTCACAAAAGTTGCAAATATCCATTATCAGAAATTAACGACAAAATAAGCACAATATTCACTTTAATATTTTCGCACTATGCAACTCACGTTAATTTCTGGTAATGTTTCAGAAGCAAGTAACAATCGGCATGAACCAACTTCAATAACACTTTAAATAATATAACTTAAGACACAACAAACAGAATAGAATTTTTAAACAGCACGTTTTATTTAATCATACTATACTACAAAACGATATCACACCAGGTGTCATTCATGGATTGTACTACAATTAAAAAAGCACGTTAAAGTTCCTATCACCCAAATACGATATCATTCACATATATATATATATATATATATATATATATATATATATATATATATATATATATATATATATATATATATATATATATATATATATATATATATATATATATATATATATATATATATATATATATATATATATATATATATATATATATATATATATATATATATATATAATCAACATAAAGTGAATAGAGAATGCCAAAACGTTTTACTAATTGAGGTTTGCCGTTGATGTTCGCGGTGACGTTATAGACCAGTAATTATTTCGGACAGAAAATTCTGCTGCTAGAAGAATTTGACATAATTCAATCGCTGATGATATATACTCGAACGCTACATTCTCAAACTCACTAATAATTTATGAAACAAAAACAAATGAAATCAATGTTTAATTAGTGTTTTGAGACCCATCTAGCTGATCACGTGATGACATTTTGAAATATTTCAAAGTCCTATAGGTCTTTGAAAATATGTAAATTACTATGTTTGAGAAGTCAGTTCAAACACTCGACGTCAGACTTTACCGATATTTCACAGCCCTCGTGTATTAAAAATGCTCGCCTTCGGCTCGCATTTTCAATAGGTACTGGGACTTTGAAATCCCGGTTAAGTCTTCCGTCTCGTGTTTGAACTATTACGTAGAGATTTTATCAACTTTTACTCAAATCCCTTCTCACGCAGTTTGTCACACGGAAAGCAGAAAAGAAAACCAAATGTCTGTGATAACATTAAACTCATTCGTATTTTAAAAACATAAACCACTATAAAACGTATAGAAGGAAAGTTCAAATCAAAGAAATATTTTACTGTTCAACTATTCGCATTATATATATATAATGTTTATAATAATAACAATTTGGGGAGATAGGCATTTTAAACGCTTTAGGTAAACTCTGCACTGATGTCGGATTCATGATATCTCTTTCTTATCTCATGGCACCCCTACAATTCATTAATCCAACTGAACCATTAAATCCTTTGTTCAACTGATCACCATGCATAGTGTGATAACAATTGTAATTGTGTGATATCCACTTATAAAACTACTAACCGCATAATGATGTAAATTATTTTCATGATTTCTAACGCTCAACGTTCCTGTCTCACTAAATAGCAACCGGAAAACAATTTAGTGCTAGATTATTGATGAGAGAAGATGGTAAAATGGTAACTCTTGTAATAAAGGATTTAACATGACTTGGAATCCTTTATCATACTCGTGGTCAAGTTTAATTCTTACGAAAATTCCGTCTCCTACAACTTCATCATGAGGTATCCTATTTACTCAATAGAGAAGGTCCAAAAGAGGTTTTTCATGCAACGAAGCAAACATTTTAGAATAAAAATCAAATCGAAATATGGGTTCATTCTGAAATACTTCTAAAGCATTTGTATACAAATATATATGATCGACACTAGTAAATAAGAAGCCCGTAATTGGTGATATTGAAATCCACTCCACTTATTATTGTGTGAATTATTATTGTTTGTATTCTGTAACGAGTTTGATGAAGTATCTGAATCACTGACAGGGAATTTGAGAAGCCTCACCCGCAGACTAACTGAGGTGGTGACTCCCTCTCAGAATTTATGTTTCCTTGAATTCTCTATCTCGTTGAGTCTTGCTCGCAGTGCCAATCTCCACACGTGCCTGCCTCGACTCCCTCTTACGGTTACCTAAACTTGTCACTTTTTTATGGGAACACCTCAACGCAAGCAAAAGTCTGCCATTGTTGAACAATTCCACAAAAATCAGCGGAAAATGTAGTCCAAAGAATTGGTAAAAAGTCACCAACTACTCAGTCAAAAGCCGAAAAAGAACTCCGCAAAAAAGTCCATAAAATTTCAACAAAAAACTGGACGAAGAACTGAAAATACAAAAAGTGCAGCGGATTTCAATATCACCAATGCAAAAGTGGAGTGAAATATAATGCAACCTAAAGGGCTGCCTAAGTAAACGTTGAATGACTCTCTAAAAAAATCCATATCCCTTTTTATACCTTCTTAAATCAAGCTAACTATCTTTTTTCTAAAGGAATAAGGATAATTAATAATAAGTGGTGAATGATGAAGTAGGGAATCACAGTTTTTGGTCTTGCACGCCATCCGGTTCAACTATAAAATAGATAACAAAAAATAGAATTATAGATGGTGTGATATCAAAAGATATTATCGACTGTAGTTTGTGATCAACTGCACTTTAATCATAGTCGAGATAAATGTCTTCCAAATTTACAGCTCGAGACGCGCACTGGATTTTTCTAAAATTCGAAAATTGTTCAAAGTTGTGCACCTATTCCATACGAATTTTGAACGTATAATAAATGTTACGCAAAAATATCACCTGTTCCTCCAGAGTCACCCATTTCCTCAAGGGGAATATCTTCAGGCGCTGACTTAGCGTCATGTTCCTTTTGCTTTCGGTCTAAGGGAAAAATGTATGTAAGTTATACAATCAGCTGATATACTCCCCTTTATTTCACATTCAAAATTGTACATATACTCCTCACCTACCTGTCCCAACAGTAAAAGTTTTTATACTAATTATTTCAAAGAATATATTATATGTTTGGCAATCAGAATGGTCCCCGGTTGCACTACGATACACGCCTTGTATTTGTGGTTCACAAACCGCAAAATCCGTTTCTTCGTATAGGTTTACACACCTTATCTCGGTCAATCTCATCTCGGTCAATTGAAATAACCGTGTGCAAGTAAATAACATACAAGCCTATTTATAGGCGAAGTGTATACCCCTTGTATAAACGTGTTTATGTACATAGACATTAATCGGGCATGTTTGAGTATTGATATAAACTTAAAACTAAATGAACATTGCTACTTAAAGTATCATGCCCGTGGGCAATCTTCAGGCAATAGTATAGCCTATACTATTGCCTCAAGATTGCCCACGGGCATGAAACTTTAAGTAGCAATGTTCATTTAGTTTTAAGTTTATATCAATAAATATTTGCTCTACTAAAAAGTATTGAGCACTCTTTGAGCTATATGCAACAAAACTCATCTGGTTTGTTTATATATATATATATATATATATATATATATATATATATATATATATATATATATATATATATATATATATATATATATATATATATATATATATATATATATATATATATATATATATATATATATATATATATATATATATATATATATATATATATATATATATATATATATAGATAGATAGATAGATATATAAATATAAAGATATATAAATATAAAGATATATAAAGATAAAGATAAAGATAAACCCAAAGGTTGTTTCTAACGAATGTTCTCCGAACATTCCTGAGAAACATCATTTGGCTTTATCCTGAGCCTTATCCTCATATCCTCATATCCTCATATCCTCATATCCTCATATCCTCATATCCTCATATCCTCATATCCTCATATCCTCATATCTTCATATCTTCATATCCTCATATCCTCATATCCTCATATCCTCATATCCTCATATCCTCATATCCTCATATCCTTACCCTTATCCTTATCCTTATCCTTATCCTTATCATTATCATTATCATTATCTTTATCCTTATCGTTATCATTGCCTTATCCTTATCATTATCCTTATCCTTATCTTTATCCTTATCTTTCCTGCTTAGTATATCCCTCATTATCCCATATTGACTAATGTTTACCCATAAAATCCTAGTGTGTACCCTCAAATAATTAAATATTCCCAAGACATGTAAATATTTGTTAGCTATACACGCTATTGTCCGTGTGTGCATTCAACCTTCGCTTCATTTGACAAGTCAATACGAACCAAAATCGTTCTTCGTACGGTTTTGACTCATTCGATTTAGTGGTCTAAATATACTCGCTTCGTTGTTCAAGAGATCGTTCTATTAAACGAATCTAAGCGAGATTATCGTAAATAGACTAATTGGTTTGGGTTCATATCTTCGTAGATCTGTCGAAAATGTAAAGGGCATTAAGACAGTCGTACACGTCAATATGTTCATTAAGACATTTATTGATATATCGTATCTTTATCGATGAGTACGTTATTTCTCCACAACTCGTCCCATATCATAACCATGGCGCATACGTTGCTTTCGGGTTGCCTACTGTCCAAGAATAAGTCTGACCACAAGTACATCACGGGAGATAATGACAGGTCTTACTGGTACACATGCTAGGATTAGGAATCCTAATGGTTCAATGACGTAATCCCCTCGCCCGGACGGCGCGAAGCGCCGTCCAGCGCCGAAGGCGCTGGGGCGAGGGTGATAATCTTGACGGGGTGGTTCAATGTCCGGTCGTGTACAATGTCCGGTCGTCTGGTCTGTCAATAGTTTCAGAAAAAGTTTGTCCCGTGTATATATATCGGTATCCATCAACCGTGGACCACGTTTTTTGGTTTGATGACGAGGATCGGATCTCACGGGGAAGAAAATAGCTAAACAAGGATATTTATGGATCTACAAGGATATTTATCTAAGGTCGTGAGCCGGGAACATTTTGTGTTATCGTTTTTAAAAATATTTTCAGAAGCGACTTTTAATACTGTTTGTGAATACTGTTTAAAATTTTTAAACAGTATTGGAAACTGGAAAAAAGTGAAATGAGTGATTTAAACAACGAATGGCAGGTTGAAGCTGCACGAGCAGAGGAGAACGAAAGTGGACATGAAGTAAGGTCCGACGAGCAGAGGAGAACGAAAGTGGACATGAAGTAAGACTATCCGATATTGCCCGCGGGAAAACGAAACCAACAACAGGTAAGAATACATCAACAAGGTCGAAAGATTGTGAACAAAGGCGTCGAAAATCGCGAGAAGAAACTCCAGAACAACGCGAAGTTCGGCTCGCGAAGAGAAGGGAAACAAGAAGGTTGAAATCAAACAAAGCCAAAGGCGACGAAAATGCCGAAACTGTGGAATGTAGTTGACGGACAAGCAAGTTTTATTTTGTAATATTCATCTATGCCTATGGTACTTTGCTCGGACACGAATGCAGGTAAATAAATTAGTATTCTCAGTATTCAAGGATAGTACACTGTGAGTCTGTGTTGAGCGAAGGCCCTTTTATTTTAACTTTTAAGTGTCTATATATTTGTATATTTGATAGGAGATAAACAAGGAGTTCGATAAACATTATAGTTTTTTGGTTAGGGTTGGTAATTTGGTTAGGTTATTAGGATTAGCATTTCGTTGAATTATAAAAGACTACCGCCTTTAATACTGCTACCGTACGAATAGCCATTGCCTTCACTAGACACTACTTTATCGTTTATAATCGTACGAAGGGCTTTCGCTCGAAACGTTGAATGTCTGAGACCTGTTACACACTATTTTGGCAGTGCACCAACAATTAAAAAGATCTGTATTTCTGCCTACAATGTACAATACGCTGAACAATATTTTATCTTCAATAAAACAACCATGTCATGTTATTGTTTGTTAGTTCTAACTTGTATATAGTCTGCATTGACAATTGTGATTGTTCAGAAATCTTTAGACAAATTTTGAAATACTTAACTGTCAGTTAAGAGAGTTGTACTATATACATTCTGGGATTGGGAAAAGTTTAGGCACTATTAATAATACTAACTAGAAATACAGGATAGCCTGTTCAATGCTAACACTGGTATTTACTATTGACGGGGTCCTGTTTCCTAACAAATTACAATTATTATTTATTACAAATATAAATTTATTACACATATTCATATATATGTACAATATGTTACAAAAACTAATTATAACTTGAAAGTTGTATAAATCCTACAAATGTAGTATTGTCAATTAAGGCAATAGATATTAGATAATGCTCTTACATGCATGCAATATGAACAAATTCATTGAGATTAAAATAATTCTTTAGAAATGGTGGTAAAATGCCTTCAAGACATTTCTTAACTAACATGGTACCAATCCTAGGGTTTCTATTAACCGATCAGTTTCATGTCCAGACTTAGGAAAGGTCAGTTTCTCTGCCCTGCATTGAGACCTCAAGAGCATCTATCCTCACCAACAATCGGGATAGAATCCCTAATACTGTATTAAAACCAAATTGATGCCTATACATTTGCACTATATGCACCCATAGACATTTCAATGATAAAGAGAATGCACTT
This sequence comes from Chrysogorgia sp. JL179-B06, assembly GCA_035772405.1. Taxonomy (NCBI): domain Eukaryota; kingdom Metazoa; phylum Cnidaria; class Anthozoa; order Scleralcyonacea; family Chrysogorgiidae; genus Chrysogorgia; species Chrysogorgia sp. JL179-B06. The sequence continues at coordinate 2,402,072 of JAYKKM010000301.1, read as the reverse complement.
TCTTCCTTCATTCTTTAACAGTCTTTGGTGTCTTTTTATACTAACTACTGGGTTGATTATTTCATGGATCACAAGGTCGGTGAGAAGGGGGGAAAAATAGCCTGGACCTTGCAAGGGGCCCGGCGGCGTCGCCACATCAATCACTTGTGACTGGTGTAATCTGCAGACCAATGAAATGTTGCTACATTTTGCATACCTAACACAAAGTACCAGTTCATCTCAACACTGTTCCCCAATTCTGTCGAATACTGTGAATTATTGAACGGAGGTGTCCAAAACAAAAATTATTGAACGCTGACGACATCACTAGGACAAAGCGCATAACTGCAGTACTGTATTATAGTAGTAAATTAGCAACTATGCTATAAAAGTTTCAAACAGTAAGCGGGCGAGGGGTGTTGCGTATAACGTATTTCTAGTCTGTATAAATAATTAGGGTTAATTCTCCTCCAGGAAGACGAGATTCTCCTGCTCCGGTTTGGACTCTTGGTTTCTTTACAATGGGAGCGTCTTCGGCTTCTTCTGTCTTTCTCCTACGTGTATTTTCTTCGGAGAATAACTAATGCTCCAAAAACATATCGTTACGGTAAAACATCTTTAAACAATTACTGCATGTGTGAGTTATCATCTCCAGATGCTTCCGTTCATGTCGCTTAAGGGCATCAATGCGTGTAAACGACTCGTCGCAACACTCGCAAACAAATATATTTGTCCCATGTGCTGAACGTTTATGGCGACTCGAGTTTGTTAACGAAACTCTTTAAACATGTTTCACGCACATGCATTTTGACTCGATGAAAGCCTCAAATGTTCTTAGTAGGTTTGACGAAATCGTGGTATATATGATTAAACGCTCATCTTACAACACGTGGGGTAATAAATACCAATGCGCGTGCGCAGTACGATCAGTTGCATGGGCATGCTCGTTCTCCTCCACCTAGTTGCTAGGATACATTATAAGTATTTATAACTAGAATAAATTAATATAATATACATGCTAATATGAATAAATCAATATAAAACTTGGAAATGGTACGTGGTGTGACATCGTTTGGGCATACTTGTTCTCGCCCACTTACCTAATAAACACTGTTGAAATGAATAAATTAGCATACTTAGAATATAGATGTCATTTGGTTTGCAAAAAGCTTCACCCGCACCACTCGACTCTGAACCCCTCTTGCCTATATTACAGATATTTCGACAACCTCATCGACGGTCGTTTTTAGATTCAAGAATACAAGAATATAAGTGTTCCTTGCTGATGTTTAGAATTGATTTGGAACAACTTTTGGTATATACTGGCTTCCGATAGACATGCTAATTTTGACTATGATTTCCAATAATTTACGAAATTGAATAAAGTTGGTAATTCGGAAAAAAATCTAAATTTAGGAGGTCGCACCTATATATTGTAATAGTAAAATTATACAAACTTAATTAACTTCTTTTTGTGTAAATTCTTATCAAAATTGGATTAAAACAAAACACCATTTTAACTTTAAAAATAAAATTTAATAAAATAAAATAATTTAATAATTTAATAATTTAATAATTTAATAATTTAATAATTTAATAATTTAATAATTTAATAAAATAAAATAATTTTAACTTTAAAAGTTAACTAATTAACTCAATTTATTGTTTTTTTCTAATATTTAGTGAAACCATCGATTTTAGTCAAATTTATCGCAGAATTGCTGTTTTCTTTTTATAAATTATTAATCGCTAATAACTACTTCATGCTAATAGCCTATCATATAGGAGTTATCAAAATTTTAAAAATGAGGTCATTGATATTATATGGTTGTCAGAATTTCTCTCTACCCTATACTTTAAGAGTAAACAACAGCTACGCGCGATTTTAACTTTAATTCACTGGCAACCTCTTGTACTCTGCCATTAACTATGATTCTACTTCTATTTTACTATATAATATTTTGTTGTTTTAGGCAAATGACGTCAAGAGCATTCTGAAGTTAAACTGTAGTACGATTTCGAAATTTTAATGGCGATCGTCAAATTTGAGATTTCAACTCGTAATAACAGCGCCACGTTTTATTTTCCACATAGAAGTTCGTACGGAGTTTTCTAGATTTACCTAATTCGTTTGGTTGTAATACGAGGCCGCATCAGTAGAGTACTGCTCAGAAATAACCTAACACTGCGGTTGCGGTTCGGTCCCGGTTAGGTTGCGGTTCGGTTCCGGTTAGGTTGCGGTTCGGTTACGGTTAGGTTGCGGTTCGGGTTCGGTTCAGGTTCGGTTGGGATGGGGGTTCGGTTCCGGTTAGGTTAGGTTGCGGTTCGGTTTGCGGTTCGGTTTGCGGTTCGGTTTGCGATTCGGTTTGGGGTTCGGTTTTCGGTTCGGTTTGTTATCGCTTCATGTCTTCATTCTTCATGATTTCATTGATCTCATGTCTCGCCATTCACATTAGGGATTTGAAATAATAAAGTTGGCGCTTTCTCGATATATGAACAAACCGAAATACAAACCAATCCCTAATCCTAACCCTAAAACTGACTTAGGTTGATGCTGTAATAATTTTACATTTCGGTTGCTCATATATCGAGAAAGATCGCTCTGCCAAATTCCTTATGTTTCGTGGCGACGTTGCAATTTACAAACGAAAAAATGGTATACATATTCATAATATACGATTTCGTAGTCTTTGATCAATATTCCATTAGGCATTATATCAAAGGTGATACATTCTCTTTTCGACCGAATCGGTCAGTTCTATTTTAGACCAGAGGACAGCAAGAACCCGAGTTAGGACTCGAGTTAGAATTCGAGTTAGTATTCGAGTTAGGATTCGAGTTAGGATTCGAGTTAGGATTCGAGTTAGGATTCGAGTTAGGATTCGAGTTAGGATTCCAGTTAAAATTAAATTCAACACGCGTTTCAATTTCAATTACAAGAAGCAGGCAACATTTAAGGTAATGTGAAATTTGTAAGCAAGACAGATATTAGGACAGTTATTAAGACAGATATTTGGACAGTTATTAAGACAGATATTAGTATTTGAAAGTGTAATAGAAGATTCGTATGAACTTTAACGGGAATGGCGGCTTCCACTTCGACGGTAACGAGACAGAAATAGGCTAACAGCCGATCTAGATGCGCTTAATCCTTCTTCTCGAAGAATATTTGTAATTTTTGTAACATCTATTCCAGAAGATTGCAGCGAAATAACGCGATTCCTTGCGTAAAGAGACAGCTTTCCCATTTTACAAACAACGTTGGCGAATGGCGAAGGCGAACAGTCTCAAGACGCCACCTAACGTAGGTTCGACCTTAGGTTCGACCTAGCTTCGACCTGGTTCGACCTAGCTTCGACCGCGGTTTTTGTTAGGTTATTTCTGAGCAGTACTGTACTGTTAGATCGTCAGATACAAGACCCTCAAACACGGACGGACACCTCCAGAGGTACGGGCAATTGGTGAGAAATATCCAATAATCGTTGACAAATTTCAACATTTGTTGAAGGGCTCGTTGACTGATAAGGTCTTTAATATTAAATTGGTGTATATCCCAAGCAATAATAATTTTAAATAATAGAATAAATAATAGAATTCGAGGATAATATCTGTTCACAGGTTTCCGACAAATGATCTAAGAAATAGGTTTCAGGATTAACCGGATTGGATGGGTGATAGACCGCAGCAACGTAAAATTTAGAGTTAGGAGCTACGATTTCGCACCATACACATTCAAGGTGGTTTCCAGACTTAAAAAGTTTAATTCTCCAATCATTCCTAGAAATTATAGCAACATCCCCGCATGCACGTAGATCAGAACGATCTTCCCATATAAGTATTGTATATAACCGTCCCGGCAGATCAAGTGAGAAAGTATATTGTTGTTTAGCCAAAAGGTTTCGGACACAAAACAAATGTCAATTTTGTGTGTCGAGATTGGAGATTAGAATAAAGAGCCGGGACTGCATCGGGTTTAACCAAAGAACGGGAGTTAATAACCATGCATTTAGGAATGATTTTAGGAGCGGTTGGATCAGGTTTCCAAGTTAATTTCGCGGTAATGACGGTTGTTCGAGATCCACCAAAGCGTGACGCTGGCGAAATAATTGTAGATTATTATTCATCAAAACACTTCGTCTTTCCCTGACTTTTACAAGCTCTACATCTTCTATACTTCCTTGTAATATGTTCGAAGTATTCATATGAAGTCGAACAAGAGCTTTCCAGTCTAACTGGCAAGTAAGTTTCCAACAAACGAACATGAAAAATTTCGAGTCTTGAGTAAACAAAGCGTTGGCGGTTGTAGGACGAATTTACATACGGTCCAATCCAAGTATGTAATTTACTGTTTCTTTTGACGATTGCAAGCTGGAATATTTTAGTTTACCTGACCGGAAAGACTTCATCAAAATCCTCGGTTGGAGACAGCATCCCTTCGATTGCAGGTAACTAGCACAATCTTCGCCTTTCAATAACGGTATGACGAATAAATCAACTCAAGAACGAGCTAACGAGCTAACGAGCTAATGATTCCCTATATTATAGCAGAGCCTACAGTGTAGTTTACCTGTCAAAGCTTTATGGCCTTCATTGCGAGATTGAGATGGAATTTCTGATTGCTGAACTTGTATAATAAAAGAACGTCGCTGTTTTACTTTCTCCGTATTTGATGGTTCTAAAAGATGGGAGATATAAAATTTTTTAATCAACAATATCATCTATACGAAAAACGTGAAAAATTGTGAACATCTCAACATCCTGATCGTTGTTTCAGCAAATTTGATGTTCAAATACTTAACTGTTTAAGCGAGAGTCGAAATTCGTATTGTAAATTAAAATTTCGACAAGTCCCATGAACAAGTACCCCTCGAGATGATCTATTTCTCGAAATATTATGGCCCGCGACCGATGTTTTTACGGTTATACACGACGAAAATATAGATGGCAGACGCCATGACAAATTATCCCGCATACCAACATTCAAGGGTGCCTTAAAGAAAATGATTAAAATGTGAATGGGGCTTTATATAAACAAATATTTACCTGTTCCTCTAATATCGCTCCCCTTCTCGTCTGGTGAAATATCCTCTGCTACTGGACTGGTTTTAGTTTCCTCCAGATTTGGATCTAAGAGAAAGATTTATGTCATCTTCTATTGCACATATACCTTAAATTATCTGCTTTTCTTGTTGCTTAAACAAACGCTTTGCATTTAATGCCTGGTATTTCAATTTCGTTTGGAGGAGCGAGACACAATAGAAAATTTGACAGTGGCGAGGGTGATAATCTTGACGGGGTGGTGCAATGTCCGTTCGTTTATTTGGGGGAAATTATTTCTTGAAAATCCATCAACCGCGGACGGCGGACATTGGTTGTCTTGGTTACGATGACGAGGATCTCATGAAAATAGGTTATCAAGGATATTTATGGATCTACAAGGATATTTATCTAGGTCGTGAGCCGGGAACATTTTGTGTTATTTTTCAAAAGCGATTTTTAATTTAAACAGTATTGGAAACTCGAAAAAACGTGAAATGAGTAATTTAAATAACGAATGGCAGGCTGAAGCTGCACGAGCAGATGAGAACGAGAGGGGACAGTCGTTAAAACAAAACCTCAATAATTATTCTGTGACAAAACCAACACAGCAAGATGGATTGCGACAAAAACAAGTCAAACGAGCAGTTGTCAACAAGAGCTGACCGACTCGATGTGTTCCAAAGAAACGAAATAATGAGAAAAGTATACAGGAAAAGCAGCTGCAGATATACAGTATTATTCTCGTAATTTGTGCTTTATAATACTACAGAATAGTAAGTGTTAGTACATATTTTGAAATTGCATATATAGTATGTTTATTATATGCTTGATAATGAGCCTATATACTGTACGGTACTGTAGTTCATAGGGTGCAAAAACGTGCAGACTATACAGTAGGCTATAGTTGTGTTTATACGACCTGGGCCTGGCCTACAATTTTGTAGTATATAAACAAACATTACTGTATATTGGTTAGTGTTAATATACACACTGCTGTAGTGAATAAGGGAGACCTTGGAGTAGACAGATGATACATGGTTTATTATCAAGCTCATATCCTCAGAAAATGATTCTGAGTCCCGGACAGGAATCGAACCTGTAACCTGATTGCCGCTGAGATGCTCTAACGATTGAGCTACCAAGACTCAAATGGAGAGTGAAGGTTACAATTCGACATAATACATTCAATTGATATAGGTAATAGTATACGTTACTGCCTATGCAGCTCGCATTCACTACAGCAGTGTATATATTAACACATCCAGCTAGCATTACTGATATAATATAGTGACTGCCATATAGGCAGTACATATATCAGTTGAACCAGTACATCATTGTATTTCTCTCTCCATGGGAGTCTTGATGGCGCAGTGGTTAGAAGCACCGGCAATCAGAAGGTTATAATTTTTTTTCAACCGGGAATAATTTTTCTGAGGAGACTTGACGATTATCCATGTATCGTATATATACTGGTCTATATTCCATAAACAATCTTTGTTTACTTGGCCATAACTTATAACTTATTATGTCTGTGAATTATTGACTTGCAACCAATCCCTCGAGACTCCGTAGACAAAGGTTTGGTGGCCATGTTGGTGCCACAAAGTAGTAATATATATATATATATATATATCAATGTGTTTGAGACTGGCACTAGCTCTAAGCCAATCAGAATCAAGTATTGATTTGAATGGACCAATCAGAGCAGAGCCAGTCCAAAATTTCCAGGGGGGTTGAAGCTTTTTAAGGTGTGGTCACCCTGTTAAGAACGACCAGCCATCAAATCAGGGGGGATATGCACCTGGTCGTATACAAGAGGTTTTTTGTATAAAATTAGTCAAAAAGTGGTCGCGGTCAAGAGTATATATATCACTTGGGTCGTGTTGTTGTACGACCAGTTTTTTGATAATCCTGAGTTGAACGACCAGAGTTTGAAGGTCATTCAAGGTGAATAGTGTTAAGCAAGTACTGACGTCATTTGCTATACGGGGTTGAAAGCAGTGACGAACAAGGAACAGGATGTTTAAGTCGTAGAATTTAGTGTTCTGACCAACGGATGATCAGTGGGGAATAGTTCACCGAGAAACCAAACATGTCTAAGGTGAAACAGTGTGGAGAACGAGAGACGCGGAATATATCCAGAACTATGAAAAATAGTTCTGGGTATATTCCGCGTCTCTCGTTCTCCACACTGTTTCACCTTAGACATGTTTGGTTTCTGGGTAAACTATTCCCCACTGATCATCAATTAATCGGAACACGAAATGCTACGACTAAACTTCCTGTTCCTTGTTCATCATTGCTTTCAACTCCATATAGCATCCGTGCCAGCACTTAGACAAAGCATCATTCACACTGTGATATATATACTGACACACACCACGTTTTGAAAAAAAATACAAAAAATTATATTATACATAACCATCATACCTCACCCGATGTGATGTTATACTTACGTGCACGTGCCATCCAAAAACACCATATTTTTATTTGAAGACTTGTAATGATATTTGAAAATAAAAATAAACAGTTTTGAACTGCCTTATTTTTATTTGGAAGAGTAGTCATGTTTATTGAAATAAAAATAAGCATTTTGAATTAAGCATATAAATTTCCGCCATGGAGCTCTTACCTCGACGCCATCTTATGGCCGAATGACTGATATTCCCTAGTTACTGTATATTTAAAAAGGATCTCAAAATATTTTAAGAGGAATATCTCATAAAAATTATTTGGATGTTTCTTCCAAAAAAGTTTGAGGGTTATAGTTTTGAAAAAACCTCAAAATAATGTTAGATGAAATATTATCCATTAAAAATATTAGTGTAAAAAGTTTTAAAACCGTAAAAGTGTTTTATTAAATTTGGAGAAATACCTCAAATAAATTTTAAGAGATTTGTTTAGTATATAAGCAGATGTTGTTTCATATTTTATCAGTTGTGTGTGTTTTGCTCGCTTGTAAGTTGTGCTTCGGTACAAGACTCTGACATCTTCCATTGTTCTGTTTTTTATTAAACTGCATCGGTGCGCGAATTGCCCGTAGTCGAATTTGCGATTCGAATGAGATTGACACAGGTCCATAGCGACAATCTGGTCATCCCTTGTTCAATGAATTGCTTATTTTACGCAAGGGTTGTTCGTTAGCATATGATGAAAGAGTTAGCTATAGTAAAAACACACACACGATGTAGAAGTTGGATGAATTATTTTTAAAAATATAACGAATTTAATAGACAAAAATAAAAAAACACACATCAAATACGTTCTACAACTAAAGTGTTGGTCGACTCATAAAAAATAAAGTTTTCTCCCTTACAGTCCGTATACCCCCATATTTTTGGGGATGTGGAGGCTTCTGCTTCAGGTGGCGATGGGGAGATGGGTCTGAAATTATATTCAGAGTCTGGTTGGACTCTGAACGCCATTTCTTGCTCTTGCTCTTCCTCCTCCTCGCTTTCTTCATCGCCGTAAAGGGGTATCGGCGATACATCCGTTATTATTTCTTCAGGTATCGGAGGCGGAGGAGTCGACACGTCGGTGGTTTCTTTCTAAGAAAATAAATAACATAATAAATATACGACATTTTTACACACAGCAATCAGTTTAGTAGTGCTACTTACATAATTTAGGTAATATTCCTTCGGCGGTTCATAGTCGTCGAAGGAGAACTTCATTGGTGTTTCATGAGTGTTTTCCATTTTATTTTTCTTTGAAATCTTCTACGAGTCGGGCTTTGAGTTTGAATTTAATTGGCCGTGCCTCTTATTTTTATAATCACGCATTGCGAACTATTACAATGGTTTTGGGCTTTGACCAATCAGAGTTTCTATAATCAAACCTCCCCCGTATCTATCCAATCAGAGTTCGTTCATTAAAGCCTTCATGTCAAAACAAGTGAATTATTATAGGGTAGGGAACAATACGTGTTGTTAAACGATTAAGGATGCGTATATATAATAAGCGTCGTGTTCTATGACCGCCCTTTATGTCAAAACAGTTTGATAAATGATATGGCTAGGAACAATGAAGCTTAAGGATTCACATATATAATAAGCGTTTTGTTCTGATTCCTCCCCTATGTCAAAACAGTTTGATAAATGATATGGCTAGGGACAATGAATTTACTTGTTGGGATTAGCGAACATTTTGTTTGTGTACTTTGGTAGCTACGATTTTTTAATGAGTACTAACCTTAATTACTTGTAGGGATTAGCGGCCATTTTGAAGGGATTAGTCCCTGTGAAATATATATTTCTATAGGGGTATGTGTTTAAATACGTCTATTTTCTAGATATTTAAGCATTTTTACACTTATTTAAGCATATTTTTATGCTTTTTGATACTTTATTTTACACTTTTCACACAATTTAGTATATATTTTAAGATACCCGTTAGCTCGATATCGAGGAGCGTGTTAATTAATTCACACATGTCAAAATAGATGATAATGGTTTTTTAATGTTTAACGTAATACTTCTGGATTGTTACAACACATTGTCTGCGAGTTTACAAAGAAGATATGTCGACCCACGAGATCTTCTTGATTTTCCTGGCGATGAATCACAGCAATAATAATTCCAGCTTCGACTCCCAATCGGGTATTAAGAACAGAGGTAAGATCAAAATCTTTCAGTATAATCCCGCGTCGGTCATCTAGCCAAGTTTTATCCCGGTCATTTAACCAATTGTTATCGTCGCGCATCAAGCCCACCACGTAAAAATCAGAGTCTGTGCACACGGCATATAAAAACTCAGAGCTGTATAACTTCACGTTATTAAGTTTAATTTCGTTTATATCTATACTTGTTGCCATCGTGTCTAATAACTAATGTTTTTTTGGCTAGAGATGTATATATATACAAAGGGATTAGTCTTTTACGATAAATATATTTTGGTTGGTAAGATATATATTTTTACCAATCTTAGTGTGTTCGGATGAACCGAATTCGATTTTAAAATAATTGTTATCTTCATCTTTAAAGAAAAGTTCATACATCTGTTTCGGTGCTGCAGGTTTGGGTCTTGAACCCATTAACTGTAGATTTCGTTCACGAGATAGATCTCTCAAGCTCCTCATAGATATAAATTTTGCTTGATTCATGGTTGATACGGCGGCGGTTCGTCGATTGTTACATGTACAAACTGTACGATCAAATGTGTAAAATCGTCCGATGAGTAGGTATATATATATTTCTCATCCCATAACAATAGTATCTTATATAGTATTCTATCGGCACGTGCATTGTTGGGTAACATTTCCACTTTACGACATTCAATCACGTGATATTCAATGTGTGAAAAATACTTTGCTAAATCGGTTAGTATTACCAACAGTGGATTTTCTTTTGTACCTGCTATCATTTTGAAAGTGTTTTAAAAAAAATATGACTTCTAACGTGTGTTTATATATCTTTCCCTGCAACGTTTCGATAAATATTTTGGGGGAATGTGTACTGCATTAAGTCAACAAAAGATTAAAAAGATTTACATGTATAATCGTCGGAGCACGTCTTATAATATTGATTTTATCATTCAACCTATGAGAATACTCCGATATTTTTAGGGGAATTAAGTTCAACCAATCAGGATACCCCATTTTTTTTAACGTGTTTTTTATAAACGTTTGTTCCTAATTTCTTTAGTCACAATATCATTATGGCTCGTGTGAAGCAGACTCATAAAAATTTGGAAAGTGGAAAATCAATTGCTCGGGTTGAAAGTAGAGGAAAAGATATTCCTAAAATGTTAAAACAACATCGTCTAGAGCGACAAGAATATCGTAATAAGGCTCGGGATATTTCAGATGGTGAAACATCATACCGTCAAGAAATCAGAGGAACAAAGAAAGTCAAACATTGTACAACTAAAGACAACATTGCACAGTCGCAATTAAATTTCGCTGTACCGATAGCTCAAGAACAACCCAGTTACATTCTACACCCGCAAGCGAAGTATAACGCGTCACCACGGCAAGCAAAGATACCGTCTCTACCCCAGCAAGTAAATTCACCTCTACTTCCGCAAGCGAAGTATAACGTGTCGTCGTGGCAAGCAAAGATACCGTCTCTATCCCAGAAAGTAAACCACCTACCACCTCTAATATCGCAAGAACAGTATAATATACCGCTTCAAACACCGCAAGCAAAGTATAATACATCTCCTATTCCACCGCAAACGATCTCACCGCCACGACCCGAAGATGAATTAGATAATTACATATACGATATGCCGATTGATTTCTTTGGCCAAATCCCTATTCCTTCTCCTGCGAATTTAATACGAATGTGTGATGAAATGGTACCCGTTCAACAAGGAAAACAATTATTACAAATTGTGGATGAATTAGCAAATGCTCTTGCCCCAACATTATCTCCTATTCCTCTTTCACCACCACAACTACCCCAGCCACCTAATTCACCCCAGCCATTATTTCCAGTGTGTGAAGAAGAGGAAGAAGAAGAAGAGGAAGACGACCGAGAAGTATTGAACGATCCACCATTGAAGAAAAGATGTTATAAACGTTCGTTAATATATATGAAACGTGAAAAAAAAGGCGATGAACATCATGAAGAAAAACGAATGACAATCTATTCGAATTATGATCAAGATATTATTTGTACACAACGCGATAAATATCGTGAGTTAGAGGGTCTCTATATTGAGAAACTATATATAAATAAACAATATTTGCAATGGCGTTCTAGAAAATTTACGAGTGACCTTATGGAAAAACGATATATAATGGATAATAATAAGGATTTGAAACGAAAGACTGATTTAAAAAAAAAGAAACCGAAATGTATAAAATGATATTGTTCTAAATAAAAATATCAGTAATGTGAAAACATGGAGGTGTGGAATGTTATGGTAAAAGAACTGGTACGTTTTGAAATAAAAATCAATAAAAATATGGAACAAAGTGTGTGGAAATGTCTTGATGAACATGAGAATTTATTTAAAAATATTATTGCCCATTTAAAATGTCCACGTGAACTTTTAGATGTCTATAATCGTATGGATCGCCATGAAATTGGACAAATAATAGCATTTTTTGCTTTAATCCTGTGTTTTTTTAGATATAAACACATTGATAATGAGGAATATTATATCAAACTATTTGTACGTCAAACAATTTTAGATTTTAGAAATTCACATCTTAAATTCATTTTATTCCCCCATGATAAAAAACACTCGTCGTGGTTTGGGTTGTGGAATATATTCTTTGAATTTTTTAAATTAGTCTAAATACAATTTTTCAATACTCTGTATTATAATGTCAGGATCTTCAAAGTTAATATTATATGATTCTATAATACTCTTAATAATAAAAGTAGTTGATGTACTGGTATTAGATGTAATCCTTACCCTTATAGAAAAATGATATATTATATCCATATGCGGGGGGTAATATTGTAAACTAAGCGGGGTATTATTTTGTATAATACTATTATTTTTAACTTGATCTGAAAATAAACTGACTTTAAACTTATAGGGTTTACTTGTCTTATAGAATAATTTAAACCAATAAGAGTATTTCTGACAATTTTTATAACAACAGATACAGGGTGGGGTTTTCGTTAGCATCAGCTTAACAATCTTATCGAGATTAAAAGTATAAACCCTATCGTTACTAGTTTTAAGTTTTGATATAGGGTTATGATTTTCGCAAAAGAAAATAAAGCAACATACAAGTTGATACACTATTTTCTCAAAATTATCTAAATTATGTAGATAATAAAAAGCAGCCTTTAAATAAAACGGATCTATAAAATATAAATAAATACAGCAATATGTAAATTCATGACTAAAACAACGATTAAGTCCATGTAATGTATTACAAAGATAAGACCCTCCATACCCTATGGGTTTAGGAATTGTAGTTTGCTCATCATTAATAGTAATAGAAATAAAGTGGTAAATATCATTTCTTGGGTAATAACTGTTTTGAATTTCAATAAAAAAATTATCAGAATGATTATCATTCAAATGAAAAATAGATTTCATTAATGTTTGAGCGGGTATTAATAGTAATTTGTGATAACGCTCACAGAGTTTTTCACCATAAATATAATATTTTCGTTGTGTATGAACAACGGGTATTATATAGTGTTGTTTCTGTTAAGATTCGCCAATCCATGCATTCATCTTGATACATTTCAGGTTTCATTTTTTCAATATAGGCGTAGTCTTTATATCCACGACCAAGTTGTCTCGATTCAAATTCCATACATTCGATAATTCCCCCATAGTAATAGTCACATAAGTCACAGACGGCAAATAATAATCCAATGTATCGGTTACGAAAATGTTGTATATAATACACAATTTTCAATATCGTCTTAATATTGATTTCTTGAGCTTGCGCATAGGTTCTTTTACTCCCAATGTTTAATGACATTCTCAAAAGCGATAACGTTTTTTAAAAAATCGCCTTGTATATATACTATTTTCTCAATCTTTAAATATATATTTCTACACACAGATTTTAACACGATAAAAATTTGAAAAAAGTATTATTGTAACTACAATGTATAATATATCAACTGATTTGACGTGTATGTGTTTTAGAACAACATTAGGGATTCGTTTTAATCCACAACACAGCATTTGGTGCAACTAATCCCCGTGTATTTGTTTAGAAGAAAATCGCTAATTATGGATTCGCGTCTCTAATTCCCCAAACACACATTCATTGTATACGAGTATCACAAATCATCGGGATGACATGAAAGCTTTAATCAACGAACTCTGATTGGTCAAACTAATCTACCCACAGTAACGCATAGTTACGCAGGATGCAATTATAAAACCCGATGTAGCGTCGAAAATAATTAATATCAGTCTGAGTGTAGGAGAGTGAGAGATGGCAAAAATATTTGAGAAGAAGAGCAGCGAAATTAAAGAAGCAGATGACTACATCCCGTTAGAGACAAACCTCCAGGAAGAATCTGAAGGGACGACTATCGAAGAGTTGTATATGGGTAAATATAATTGTGCATTAAACAAATGTAAAGAAGAAATATCCCAAGAACGACAGAAATTATTTTTATCGCGTATCACACATATAATGGATTGTGAATGTTACCAGTTTAAGGGAGAGAGACCCAGTTATCGTGAAGTAACTCTTCTTGAACTTCAAACGAACAAGTATTTTATTTATCATTGTTATGATGGGAAGTTAAAACCCTACAAAGAACTAACTCGAACGGAACGGTCTACTGTCTACTATCAATATCGATGTCATGGTTTAGACTATTTATCTGAAAAAAAATCAAGAGATTATTTTAGTCAAAGTGAACTTATAAATAGATTAAGTTATTTATTTCGTAATGTTTTTCCTCCGAATGCTATTATCGGGTATAAAGGTGGTGATAAAGAATCGTCGTTAGTTAAAACACTTCAAGAAAAAACTATTGTACATTGTGTGAATCTTGAATATTTTGGAATTGAGAAGTACGATTATTTACTTTCGTTTTATAATCTTAAGCCAAGAAATTGTTGGTATCATACTAGTGAACCCACATGTTTATTGTATCATTGTAGTTTGTTTGAATGTCTTTTATTTGCTGCATGTTTGTTTCGTAAATTAGAAGATGGGGATAATGAACGATCGGTACTAGCTATGTATGATAAGGAATTTAATTTTTAAAATTTATTCTCTCCTGAACATTTTTCCTAAATAAAAAAATACACTTTTTGATTTTAAATCAAAATATTGAATGTATTTTCCTTTTTATTTTCACAAAGATTGTTTAAAAAATTATCAAACGCACATTTGACAACTGTTTATATTTTAAAAATAAAACGTACATTAAAACGTTATTCTTTTGTTAATGATGTACATGTTATCAAAAATACTATTTTTGTAAAAATAGAAGGAGAGAGAAGTTTTAAAAAAATTAAGATGATCTTAGCAACTCTTTGTACATTTAAATATATAAAAAATGATATCATTGTACGTATAGTATAAATAAAAAATGATATCATTGTACGTATAGTATAAATAAAACGTTCTTAATTTTTTCCGCGTATTGGAATTAAAAATGAGTCAGAAAAAAATCATCCATTATAATGAACGTTTTTGGCTTTATCATCCAAGAAAATACGCGACAGTTGCTTTAAAAACAGCAGCAAATTTATATGAGTTTCAAGAAGTGTCTTGGAAACACGGTGTAATACCAACGAGTTTTGTTAACAGTTTTAAAATTAAAAACAATATTCGTGCACCAGGGCCATTTACTGATTTTTCATTGACATTTTGTAACAATAGAAAATTTCAAACAGATAAACAGAATTATCTTACGGGAGAATTAGAAGCAAGAAAAAAAGATTGGTATAAACGAAAAATAATTCATAGTATTGATGTAAAACTTAAAAATAATATTGTAGAACAATATAACGATGCATTAGGATGGAGTATTGTTCAAGTTAAAAAAGAGTTATTCGACCAGGGTGAATTTGGAGCATATATTGGAAAACCTAATAAACCCTATTTTAGCTCTAATCAATTGTTTATTGATCCTGAGAAAAATTTCTTTAACGTGGGTAAACGTTTTGTAGATTTAGCTTATAATTTACCTGCTGACGAAGATTTTATATTGATTCAAAACATTCAATTTGTAGAGGGGCATTTTTTTTTTAAATATGGTCTTAAAGTGGCTGAAGCGAATCACCCCTATAATGAATACGATATTTCTATTGTTTATTCCGATGGATATACGTAGATTAGTGGATATATATAAAGATCGTTTTATCAAAGAGGGTCACGTGTCAGGGCTGTTTCAGCGAGTACAAAATCAAGAGGGATATAAGATTTATCATGATTTAACACAATATAGTTATGTGGAATCCGTTTTTTTTTGGCATTTAGTAGGAAGTGTGGAAATTGAAAAATCAAGATATCATCTACTAATATCTATTGCTGATTATGAAAAATATTTACGGTATAAATTTATACTGGAAGTAGAATGTTCAAAAAATCCCAAAATGTATATTATACATCAAGAGGAACACGACATTCCAGAAGAATGTTATGAATTTCTTCGTAAAATATGTGAAGCATGGAATGATGACCTATCCCCACGTATCAACGACAAAAGAATTGGAGAATATTTAAAGATACTAGATTATGATAGAAAACATTGTTTTAGTTATGAGTGCTTTAGGAGTATTATAGCATTATATTATGATTTTTGGGTTTATAATAAAACTATAAAATACACTTGTAAAAAATGTAAAGGAGAATGCGAATGTAATGTGGATTACCCTAATTTCATCAGTGTAAATTTTAATGAAATAAGAGCTTATAATGTAGAAAAATATTCAATGGACAATAACCTCTTATGTAACGAAATAATACACTGAATGTATGTTTTTTATTTAAAAAAAATTAATACATTAAAAACTTTTCAACATGGTTTCTGGGTTTATGATATACAAGTCCTCCTTTTTGAAATTGTCTTTTGATTTTTTTCGTTCCTAGTTTTGCAATAATTTTTACTACTTTAGCTTTTTTTTTAAGCTCTTTTTTAAAATCGTTTATAAAAAGTTTCCGTATTTATTGACTGTTTTATTTCCTCCACGTTGCCTTTTTTTCCCCTTAAAATCACCACCCCGTAATTCTCTTATTCTTCCTACCATTGTTATGAAGGTTGTTTTCTCTGCCAATAGTTATCACCATAGTCTGCAAAAATTTCTTCATGGGCTTTTATATGTTTTATACTTTCTAAATACATTTTTTTATTATTGGGGTCGTAAACAAAATCGGAATTATTTTTATATATAGAACCGGTTTTCCCATTATTCGCATAGCGTGCTGCGGCGTGAGTTGTCAAATAAGCATCGATACAAGTGTTTGCATCGTTACAAATACTATATACAGCATTTGTGTTTTTACCATATTTACGATCCAATTTGGACTGTGTTGTTTTTTGACCCGTATAATAAGAAATATTACGATCGGGTTTAAAAGGTTTTTTCCAAGCAAATAATCCTTCACCCGCATTTGGGATCGTTGATTTCTTGATACGTAAGTTATTTTGTTTTGCTAAATGAATCCAACATTTTTTTGTTTTTGCTGTTCGTTTACGACATCTTATTTTTTTTAAGGTTTTACTTCTACATTGAAGAACGTGACGTATACTTTGAGATTTATCATTGCGTCTTTTTTTCGAGGTAACTTAACTCTTACCATTTTGTTTTAAAATATAGTTTTTATTCCTAAATAATCATTATTTTTTTCATGTGTCTGAATAAAATTTACCAAACATTCAACTTTATAGATAATATCTTCGGGACAGTTGTATATTTCTTTTTTTAATTCTGTTATTCTTTGTTTTAAAATCTTTGATGATATGGGTATTATCTTTTCTTTATCTTCTGTAAAATTTAGTAAACATTCCCTTAAAAGATACGGCGTAAATAATATTGAAGGATCATTATCTTGAATTTCATACCCGATATAAGGTAAATTAGACGCTTGTAAATAAATTTCAATATACACAATTTCACTCATATTTTTTTTTACTCTCTTTTTTTTGTTTTAGTTTTTTTTAAATGGGTTCTTTATTATCAAAAAAAATCCCTCCTATACTTACGTTGACATGTATTAATATACAGGATTCATACGATGTTACTATTGATCGTGTTGATGGTGAAGACGAAAACATAAATAAAAATAAAACGGCGTGTTTTTCTTGTTTTAGAAAAAAAAAAGAAGATGAATGATGATCAGAAAAAATTAAAATATAGTCAAAAAGATATAGATAAAATTGTAAGTTTATTTAATAAGAAAAAAGAAAGTAAGAAAAATGAAAAAATAGACGATTATTTTTCTGTTAATCATATAGAAACTATTAGTAGAGAAAAATTTAAAGTCACTGAACAACATTTTTCTTTGGATGTTTCACGGGAAAAAACGGTTAATTTTATTAGTTTTATTCAATCGTTATCGTTGGTTTTTTCTTATTTAATTAACATTGCACGGGCAAATGTAAAAAGTGATGATGATTATGTTAGATTTATCTTTAGTAATGCGCCAAAAAGTGTTTTCTCTACAGCCGTTTTACCCGTGAAAGACTTTGACGTTAAATATTTCTTAAATATTATGGAAAAATTTATGCAGAGTAATAAAGAAATAATAGCTAATGGATGGAATAGTAAGGTAATAGTTCAAACTTTTCCCGCGGGAATAAGTACAAATAAAAAAAAAAATAGTGTATTAAGGAAAAAAAGTATTTATAATAGTTTGAATAAGGGAAATGCTACAGATAAAGGCGGTGTGAAAAGTAATGTAAAAAAATATGGCCGTAAATTTCGCACGGGGGTATTTTATATTCTTAGCCATGTATTATTTCGTACAGTGAAAGATTGTTGTTTTGCTTTAGCAATATTAGTGGGTTTATCATTTTTAAAACAAGACTATAAATATTTTATAATGAAAAGAAAACCCAATAAACCCGTGGATGATTTATTTACGTGTGAAGAAATTCGAAATGTATATCGGGAATGTGGGATACCCGAGGGTAATGTTGATGCTACACAGTTTCATTTTGTATATAATAATTATTTAAAAAAACAGGGTGTTGATTTGTTAGTGTATGCTGACACTCATTCCGATAATATAATTTATGATTCACGAACTGATAGTGAAGGTAATCTTATTAAATTGACTAATGAAATTGTATGTTTATGGTTAAATAATAATCATTACGATGTAGTCTTAAGCATAAAGGAATTTTCTAAACTCAGCACCAGTTCTTTTTGTGTTAAATGTATGAGTTATTTTACACGCCATGAATATGTCGATAATCACCTATGTACTACAAATAATTTAACTTGTTTACGATGTTATAAATATCCGAATAAGTGTAAAGATAAAAATAATAAACTTATTTGTAGCAGTTGTGATATAATTTTTTATGATGAAAATTGTTTTACAAATCATTTCACAAATAAAATTTTTAAACCCTCTCATAGTAATTATAACCGTTTAACACCGTGTCAATATTTTTTTTATTGTAAAACCTGTAACAAAATTTGTCCTCGATTCTTTTTCATTTTTTCTAATAAAACAGTTAAACATGATTGTAGCAAACGATTTTGTTTTCATTGTGATAAATACATGAAACAACCTCATTTTTGTTACGTGAAACCCCTTTCACTTGAATATAACAAGAGGAAAGAAAGTGAATCCACTTTATTATTTTTTGATTTTGAAACAAAAGTAACCGAAACTAAATTGCTCGTACCGTTTTATTGTATCGTCCAAAAGGTATGTAAAAAATGTCAACATATTGAATTTAAAAAAACAAAAATATTTGAAAAAAAGGATCAAGAAATTATCGATAATACTATTGAAAAAGTTAGTTGTTGTGGGAATAGACAATTTATTTTTGATAACAATGTTATTGAAACTTTATGTGAATTTATGTTTGAACAAACAAATTCCGTTTGGATAGCTCATAACGGGGGTAGATTTGATACTATTTTTATTTTAAAATATCTTTTAGAAATAAAACAGATAATGCCGAATACTATAATGAACGGTACTAAAATAATGAGTTTAATAATTAAAGAACAAAATATTAGAATCCTCGATAGTTATTTGTTTTTTAGTATGAAATTAGCGGATATTCCAAAAGCAATGGATCTTCAAGGGGAATGTAAGGGATTTCATCCTTATGAATTTTACGATTTAACTTATGAAGGTGAAATTGTAGATCGGAAATTTTTTGATACGAAACATATGAATACAGCAACACTTAATGAATTTGAAAAATGGTATTTAGAAAAAAAGAAAGAGAAATATATATTTCGTAAAGAGATTTATTATTATTGTTGTAGTGATGTAGATATTTTAAGAAAGGGATGTGTTAAATTTTCTACAATGATCGGGACCATAGGTCATATCACCCCCTTTTATGCAAAGAATTTTATTACGATTGCTAGTTTAGCTTTGAAAGTGTATAGACTTAATTTTAAAAAAAAAAATTGTGTAGGAATTATTCCTGCTTCGGGGTATAGGGGGGGGTGTAAAACAGAGTTTAATTGCTATTGATTGGTTAGATGAAATTAATCGAGAAATAGGAGGAAATTTAGAATATATCTGTTCACAAAATGGGGAGAAAAAAATTCTAGGCCGTTTTGTCGATGGTTTTTATAATGAAACGATATATCAATTTCATGGGTGTTTTTATCACGGATGTCCCAAATGTTTTGACCCCTATGCATTAAACGTTCTTACAAACGAAAAATTTCGTAATTTATATGCAAATACGCAACGTTTTTCTTGGACAATAAAAAATGCCGGTTACAAATTAATCGAGATGTGGGAATGTGATTATTTAGAAGAAAAAAAATATACACAGAAACAATTAATTGAAAAGAAAAGAAAATTTTATCCGTTTACTCCTTTAACACCACGTGACGCATTATATGGGGGACGAACTTCCCCCGTATGTTTATTTAAAGAAACAAAACCCAACGAACGAATAAGTTACGTAGATTTTACATCGCTATACCCTCATGTACAAAAAAAATAATGATTTTCCTGTGGGTCATCCTACTATTTTACTGGGGAAAGATTGTAATAAAATAAAAATCAAGGACATATTTGGTTTAGTAAAATGTTGTATTTCACCTCCTCGAAATATTTACTTTCCTGTTTTACCCGTTAGAATAGATGGGAAATTATTATTTCCATTATGTTATAAATGTGCTGTGGATAAATGTAATAAATGTGAACATAATGAAAGCGATCGATACTTGACGGGTACTTGGACTAGTGTTGAGATTAATGTTGCTATAGATAAGGGATATAAAATAATTGCTCTTTACGAAATATATCATTTTGAACGCAAAGAAAAAATCTTTTCACAATACGTAAATCAATTTTTAAAAATCAAACAAGAATCTTCAGGAATTCCTACGGATTGTTTGAACGCAGATGGAAGTAAAAATGATGATGAAATTAAACAGTATTGTAATGATTATTTAAAAAATGAAAATGTTTTTTTAGATAAAGACAAAATAGAGAAAAATCCCGGATTAAGAACTATTGCAAAAACATTTTTAAATTCGTTATGGGGAAAATTTGCTCAAAAGGAAAATAATACACAAGTGTGTTTTGTAAACGATTATGAAGAATTATTAAATATTGCCAATGATAAAAGTAAAAAATTAACATCGATGGAATTTATAAACGAAACATTATTACGTTGTACATATGAAAAAATTGATGATGCAACAACCCCTCTAAAAACGGGAAATGTAATCATTGCATGTTTTGTTACTGCATATGCACGTTTGAAATTATACGAGTTACTCGTTAAATTAGACGATCGCGTTTTATATTTTGATACAGATTCTGTTATTTATATATCTGATGAAAATAATTATACGGATGTTAAAACGGGAAATTATTTAGGAGATTTAACGAATGAATTAAATGAAAATGAATGGATAACAAATTTTTGTTCAACGGGTCCAAAATGTTACGCGTATATAACTAATTTAAATCAGGAATGTATTCATGTGAAAGGTTTTACTTTAAAAAATGAAACAATAAAAGAAAAATTGAATTTTTTATCCTTGACACAATGTGTTAAAAATCAAGATCAGATCATCGAAATTAAATATCACAATAAAATATGTAAAGATAAACTTAATCATATTTTTATTGAGGATGAAATAAAAAAATTTTCATTTACATTTAATAAACGTGTTGTTAAAAATAATTTTAATACGATACCGTTTGGATTTTTAGATAACTGAAATGAACAATGTTTCATTACCATTTCAACACCCTTTTATGTTAACGTTATGCGGTCCTAGTCAAAGTGGGAAAACATATTGGATATTACAATTATTGAAAAATATTAACATTATGATTACACCCGCAATTGTTAAAATTGTTTATTTATATTCAATTTATCAACCTCTGTACGCTGAAATGGAAAAAGTTCTTGCGGAAAAAACAGATATTAGTGTTGAATTTATTGATTGTCAAAAGGGTATTCCCCGCATTACCGATATACAAACGAATACCCGTGAAAATACGTTAATAATATTAGATGATCTCATGTTAGTTGCAACATCATCAAAGGAAAATCTTGAAAGAATAGATAATATTGCAACTCAAGATGTCCATCATCGTAATATTAGTGTTATTTTTACATGTCAAAATTTAACATATGGTAATGGTAAATTGCGAAATTTACGTGTCAATAGTCAAACTTATGTTATGTTTAAAAATTTAAGCGATTATAATAATATTTATACGATATGTGATAATAAAAAAATTAATAGAAATAGATTTAATAAAGTATTAAGTGAAATTAATGAGAAACCCTATGGTTATTTGGTATTTGATAATTGTAGAAAAGGGTATGAAAATTGTAGAATTAGAACCAATGTATTTCCACATGAATCAACGATAATCTATGATTTGTAAATAAATGTAAAAAGAAAAAATAAATGTTTGTTAAAAAAAATAAAAGAGTTGTTGAAAATCGTTTTTTTTTTAAAAAGTATATATAGTATGGGGTGTGTTTATTGTGTATGAATTTTTTTTTTTAAAAATCATGGCAAGAAGAAGATATAGAAGCAGGAGGGGAATTATCCTTAGAAAAAAGAAACAAAAAGGGGGTAGTGCTCTAGATATTTTTGGACCTTTGGGATCGTTAGTTGGAAATCAAAAAGGGGGTGCTCGAGGTTCTAATTTTGTCAATTTGTTTGGTTTGGGTATTCGAAAAAGAAAACAAAAAGGAGGGTATTGGAGTCTCTGGTAACGTGGTCCGGCATTCCCTAGGAGGGTAAAGAGCATGTCAACATTAGTAAGAAAAAGATATGGGTAACAGTGTTACCCTTAGAAAAAATATAAACAGTGTAAATAAGTTAATTTTTTGTTTAATTAAAAATTGGCATTATTAAAACTACAACATGACTGATTGTTATTACTCTTACAATTTTTTTTACATTTTTTATTATATATTCCTACGAGTACACGACCTAAAATTGTTTCTATTTTTTTTTTAAATTTAATATCGTTTTTTAGTTTAATACGTTCATTTTTAAATATTTTTTGTTTATTATTATTTTCGAATTCATTACGACATTGATTGTATAAATATAATAAACTCCAATTTCCACACACGGCTGTATTTTTGGATTGTAATTGTTTACTTTGAATATATTGAAATGTTAGTCCTTTTTTTACACTATAATCATACCAATATTCACGTTTATAAAACGAGACATCTTTTGCAAAACTATCAAAAAAATTCATATGTTTTTCTTTATCCACCCATATAGCAATCCAATGTTGACCGTTTTGATCTGCTTCATCCGTATTCCAAATCCAACACGAGGGATAATAAATTTTTTTAGGAAAAATATTTGCAGGAAATGTACCCAAATAATATTTATTTAAAAACTTATTTATTTTTGAAATTTTATTAATCTCGTTCGTAAATAAAAATTGGGTTAAAAAACAATGTAAATTCATGAATTTTTTCGTCGCCATTTTCTTTGTGTTGAATAGGGCGTTGAAGGGGGGGTAGGAATGTGGGTGGTGAGTGATGTAGAGGGTTCTTCGTTACTCGCAAGACCCGAAGGGGTTTTTCCCAAATTTATATAACGTTGTCGTAATTTTATATTTCGTATATAATAGGAGGGCATATGTAATTTTTTCAATTATTTTAAAGCAGCCGTCTGCTTTTGTTGTGTAAGATTGAACATGTTTTGTTTGCTGACATTATGCGTTAAATCGTATAATAAATCATGATGGTTTATTGCAACACCGTTTAATTTTATTATATCTGTACCCCCAATTTTAATTTTTTTCTTTTCAAGAAATTCTTTTATTTGTTGACCACTTGTCACAGTCGGTGTTCTCCTTACCCCGGGTGATTCATCATTGGTCACCTCATTTTCAAGTTCATTACTTTTTCTTTTCATATTTTGTTGTCTTTTTAAAAAACTAACCATACTCTCTGCGACACGTTGATCATTATTAACTTTTTTCATTTCTTCTTTCATTTTATTTTTACTTTCAATAAGATCGAAATTATTTTTGTTGTTAATTCCCTGCAATAATTTTTCGTTTTCATGATCAGTTTTGATTAAATCTAAAATTTCATTTAATTTACTCGGATTAATTAATTGCATTTTATTTACTTCGGTCATTTTTTTTTATTTGTTGGTTAAGTAATTTGTATGCTTTTTGATATATGTTGATTATACGAAAATCCTCAGATAATAATATTTTTAAATCTTTTTCTTCTATTTTGTTCTTTGAAAACTTATTCAAAATATATTTATTATCACTGGAAAGTTGGATAGAAATTTTTTTATTTAAAATATTTTTAGCAATGTATTGTAATTTATTAATTAATTGAGAATCTAACAACGTATTTTTTTTATCAATATCTGCTTTAAGATATTTTTTTAACGATGGTAAAAAATCCTTTTTTTTTTTTCAAAAGCTTTTTTCTTTATTTTATTTAATTGAACTAATGTTTCTAAAAATTTTAAATCATCTTCGCAACTTGATGAAGAAGAAGTAATGGAACTTTCACTATCCATTTCATCACTAACATCATCGCTAACAACATCGCTATCATTTTCGCTATCAACTTCATCCTCCTCATCATCATCATCTCTTGAATTATCATTTTTTTCGTCTTTTTTTTGCTCTTCTTTTTTTAATTCATCATTTTTTTCTTCATTCATTTTTTTTTATGCGTAAACTGAAAACGGTGGATATACAAGAATATGTTCACGATTTAGTGGTATTTTGTTAATAACTGGTTTTTTTATTTTTGGTTTTTTTATTCTATTCTTTGTTGTAATGGGTTTTGTGTTCTTCATATTTTTTTGTACATCCCCTTGTTACAAATGTTGATAATTAAATGCTGTGTAATAATCTTGCAGGGGTATTTAATCCTACTCTAATTTCATTTCGAAATTCACCAACAAATATTAACGCATCTGCAATTGTATTTTGAGAAAAATGAAAATCCACATTAACATTTCCCGACGGTCTTATGGGTAATACTGCAAGATGAGAGTCTCTATTATCTGTTAAATCAAATGCTAATATACAATACCCGTTTTTAAAGTCATTATAAGTCATGGGCATTTCTGAATAGTTACGATTTAATACCGAGCGTAATTTTGAGTAAGCTTCAGCTTCATTTTCTATTCTCCCGGCAACAGCGTTATTTACCGAAACTTCAACATTATCATAATTAGGCCAGTTAAACTCAAAAATATTATGAGTATATGACCCGTTCCAATTTGCTAATGGTGAAAATACAATATATTACGTGTAGGAACGCTACCATTAAACACATCGATTACTTGATGTGAATTTCGTCCTGCAGCTAATGATTCAGTAATACAACGATAATTGGTTGTATAATATAATGTTTCTTTATTATGGGTCATCATTTCTGTATTAATTGCATTTGATAATTGTTTTTTGGGTTTAAATACAGGAATTTTTATTTTAAAATCGTCTAGGGTAATTATAGTAGCAGCAACAGGCATATTAGCATGATTGGCTTACAATTGTATTTAATGCCCGCGTTAAACGTAATTCAACTTTATACGCTGTAGGAATATATATTTCAGCACCACCTTCGCTAAATAATGAACAATCAATCTCATCTATCAAATACTGTGATTGATTTTGAAATGCCTGTGCTTTTTGTCTCCCTCCTGTATTTACGACAGCAGTCCCATTATGAAAACCAGCGATATCGCTCATATGTTCGGCTGTATCTAAATATGCTAAATTAAGCTCTTTAGAATCTTTATATCCCCACGGTATTTGACGCATTATAAATTCTATCCATGATGCAAAATGTGCAAAATTATCTGATGGCGTAATTAAATTTTCATTTATTTTTAATTCTTTTGTTTTCCACATTGTACGAAGGGGTAATGTAATCATCGAAAACCCCGATGCTGCAGGTGCTATAACTCCAGCAGCATTTCTAATTGATACTGTAGCCATTATTTTAGCATCACTTGTTTTCATTAATCCAACGGCATTCCCATGCCTTGTAAACGTGTATACTGACGATTGACTATCTACAGGCGTTGCGATAATTTCCGTTTCACGACATTCAGTAAACGTATCATTATAGGGTGAAGAAGTAAAAAATTGTAAAGGCTCACTAAATAATATGTCATTTTTTTCAACATCTTCAATTTTTTTACTGATTTTTTTAAACGTTAATTTTAAGAATATTTGAAAGTGTTCCCAACACTTGAGGAAGAAACATACCCAGTGCCAACGCTCCTCCAAAACCTCCTTTTTTAATTTATTTTTTTTGATTGTTTTATAGAACTGAAATCCTTTTTTTTTGCACACGTAATTCTAAATGAATTTTTTATATTTTTATATTCAATCGAATTTAAATTCCATAAAAAATTTTTCCCACTATTTACTAAAATGTAAAGAGAAAAAGGATAAAATAATTTATATTTTTTAATTATAATTTCCCCATTTTTTTCTTCAAGAACAATCAAAAGCATTATGTTGAATGTATTAAACAATCAATACTAAGCGTTCCTGAATCAAAATAACTAATTTTCCTGTAGTATCTTTAACTTTAATGTGAATTTCTCTTATAATTTCTTTTTTAAATTTTCTCAATGATTTTGGGGGACTATAACAAACTAATTGTCCATTCCCCCCACCACCTTGTTGATTCCATTGAATGGGTACTGTTGTTAACAATTCAGCACAACTATCACCAACTAACCCCAGTTCTATTTCATCACAATATATAAACATTTTATTTAATCCATCGGATACATCGGGTAAGTAATCAAAATGTTTAGAAAAAAGGGTTTGAGGTGTAGGGTTATCTTTTTTTATTTCAAACAAGAGGGGTACGATTTCAAGATCTTTTTCATTTTTTAAACCTAGTATAAAAGCTAATTTTTTTGAAAATAATATATTAATCTTTTGATTAAAAAAGCATATTGAACACCCCTTTTTCTAACGTCGTCTTGTTAGATACTCGAAATTCATTTACCTGCAACCCATCAGCTGCTTTAGTCGCATTTTCATATACCCAATACTCAATCTCAACATTAACATTAATAATTACTTTCCCATTTGACCCGATTGTAAAAAAAATTTCAAATCCTTCTAAGATATTATTTAAAAATATAATTAATGAAGATAACTCATAAATTCCGTCGGGTATAATAAATTTATCCGATGTAAAAACGAACGCACTGTTTGCGTATACCGTATTATTAATTACTTCAGGTATAAAATCCTTATAGGTTATGATAAATGAAAAAAAACATTCATCACCCACAATATTTTTAGTTGTTTGTGGATAACAAACTTGTAAAACTTCTAAAAAACATTCATTGTTCAAAGCATCAATAGGTTGTGCAATTTTCATTTCAAAATCATTAATCAAATTCTTTTGAAGTCCTCTTGATATTGAATTACTAGCAATGTGTAAATTCTTTTTTTTTTTAAACTTGTAATTCAGCACGATAAAAAATTCCTTTAATTTCTTCACGTTGTTCGTCTTCTAATTGATATGTAACAGGGTCAGTGATAAATACTTTTTTAATAAAAAATATCTCATTAGTCCATCGTCGAAGACTACTTTTTTCAAAAATATTATTTTTTACTCTTACAATACGAACACGAGTTCCTTCTTGTATCAGATCTTGAGTGGGAATAGGATAATTTAAATGATCACGTACTATTTTATTTTTTACTTTACGTATTTTTCCTTTTTTTTCTTCACGATAAATTTCAAAAGGTGTTGCACCAGCTAATGCTTTATGTGGGGAATTATTATAACGATTAACAATAAGGGGTAAATACTGAATATATTCAAATTCTCCAGTCATTGTTAAAACACGACGTACCATTGTTTTTAAAGTTCCAATTACACGTTCCACATGGGATGCTTTTATTTCTCTATTATACGTATGAAATACTTCAAAATTATACTTTTTACTTAATTTCGTACGTATATCTTGAAATTCAGTTCCTTCATCACTTTGAATTTTAAGAGGAGCTATTCCTTCTTCAATAAGAATACTTTCAAATTTATTTTTAACATTATTAGACGTTTTCTTTTTTATTAATTTTACCCAACAAAATCTTGAAAAAATATCAATACACACCAACGAATAACGATATTGATTATTATATCGGGCTAAATCTTTATTTTCAGCTAAATCAATTTCCCATTGTTCATTATTTTTATTAACAGAATATTTCAAACGTCTATATTTTTTCTACTACTACTATGTAATCTATAATTAGAATAATCCTCATCAGTTAATGTCTCTCCTTTTAATAATCTTGAAGCTTTTTCAATGAAGTCAGCAGAAAATTTAGTTTTTTTCTTTTTATTCTTCAAGTTCATCAACGAGTTCTTTATCGCGTAATATCCCCATAAAATCTACTTCTATATTTTTACATGCTAACTCTTTATTTATAGTATTACCGTATAAACATAATGTATCTTGTATAGTTTTACAGCATCTAAATCGATAATAAAAAATTTCTGAAATTACTGTTGGACTTAAAATGTGACAAACCTCATCATCATCACTTTCTACTTTTATTTTCTTAATCTTTTCGTTGTCGTCATCGACGTCGTCGTCAAAATTGAGTGTGATAAGGAGTTTATTTTTCTTCAATACTCGTTTTTTGACTGTGGTAGGTGGGGATTTATGGCCTGTCGCATGATTATACTTTCTTAGGGCAATGATATATTCATCCAAGGAATCTTTCTTTTTAATATGAAAACTACCCCAGTCATCAGACCATACGATTTCACTTGACGTTGCGTTGTTGTTGCTGGTTGTTGGTGTTGGATCATCGTCAAATTCCATTGCATCGGAATCAAAATTTGTTTCTTGCATAAAAATGCAGTTCAATATGAACACAAAAAGTTGGCATTATGACAGTTGATAAACTAAGTTAATCAGAATTTGTTTCTTGACATTATAACAGTTGATAAATTTGTATAAAAATGCAGTTCAATAATAATATATCTCACAGCTGTGTTACCAATATACACCTAAAATAGAAGGTAAATCTTATTAACAAACAAATAATTTGATAATTGTGATATTGATACCATGACGAGTACACTTTACTTATACCAATTGTGGAAGGTTAAGCATATTATAAACAATGACAATTTATCTCCTTAAAATTTAATAGCGAGTTAAATTCTAGTTGCCTTACCTTGACAAGAGTCAAAGTTAAAATTCGCAAGCACAACCAGGCTAAAGCACAACTGCCAGAAGTTCATCACTAAAGCAGAACACGTTATATGACGATTGACGAATGAAGCTCTCTTCACAAAGTATGATGGCCCTCGTAGCTAAAGACATTTTATTTTGTTTCCGTTGGCGAGTTCCGAACATTTGAACATTTGATAGTTTACACATCCGGGGATTATACGAACAACTACGAGTTACGTCATAAAACGTCATAAATCTGTGGACAAACATCCTTAAAGTGCCTATGAAACGAAAATTAAGTTTGTTTTATTTGAAATAACTTTTAAAATAATGAAGAATATAAATTTACAGTTCTTTCATATTTCACTTTGTTCTTGAGATATTTAGACTTATGTGATATGCAAATGAGATAGCTATGACGTCAAGGGGTTTGCAATAATTTTAACATATTGGAAAATCGTGTATATCTTTAAGATTATCAAACGAAATCACCTGAAACTTTGCATGTGGATACAAACCACTGAACTGGAGAACATCGTTCTAGTTTCAATGTTGCAATAGTAATAATATAGTTCCCAGACCTCTAAGTCTCTTTGTCAAAAATCTTTGTTTTCTGACATAGCTATGTGTTGCACCAAAGTTAAACTTCAGTTTAGAATTGGTTAAGTCAGTGAAAATATGCTAAACCAGTACCAACCCGCAAATGTTTGGGACGGAAGAGAAAACAAATAATTTTCTTTTAGAAATCAAGATGTCTGAAAACTAATTTGTCACAATGGCGACCATAAAACTAGAACGATGTTCTCCAGTTTAGGTGTCTGTATCTACATGCAATGTTTCAAGTGATTTCGTTTAATAATCATAAAGATATACACGATTTTCCAATATGTTAAAATGTATTGCAAACCCCTTGACGTCATAGCTATCTCATTTGAATATCACATAAGTCTAAATATCTCAAGAACCAAGTGAAATATGAGAAAGCTGTACATTAATATTCTTCATTATTTTAAAAGTTCTTTCAAATAAAACAAACTTAATTTTCGTTTCATAGGCACTTTAAAACATCCATGATCGTAATTTAAAGCAATCTCGTACCCAGAGCCTGCGATCCCCCTGTCCTGCGGAGGGGAAACGGTGGGGAACTCCGATGAAACTCGTCATTTGATTGGTTGATGCTGAGCTCTCGCACCAGTTTCTTTAGGAGCTAATTGCTCGAACGAAGTTTTGCATTTTCGAATCGCGGTTTAAAAATAAACAGTTATATTTTTCAGAACTATGGCTGGTAAAGATTTATTCGATACACCTGCAACACATAATTATACACGACAGACTCAAAATACAATTGAACACATGAAATAACTTAAAACTATTATTAATATTATTCTCGCTTCGTCGCCAAACAAACATCCATCGTCTGAGTCGTCTCGTAATTCTTCGAAGTTTCGCCTCAGAACTTTAAAATTATATTAGAGACTACAAGGTCGATGTAGTTTAGCCAAAGTTCTTGACAGAAAGTACAATTCCTTACATTTTAATGTGTTCTGTGTAACCTGAGCCTACCTGAGCGGCTGAACCAATCACTGCCGATGGCGACGCGGACATATAAAACACTGTCGTCAATCCACCGGTTGACGATTTAGCGAAAAGCTAAGAAAGACCATTTGTATCGCAACGCTTTGCCAAGAGCTTTTTAAAACATACTGGGCCCTTCTTTATCGGTAAACAAATATTTTTCCTGGTCTTCGAACAAGCTAAACATCGTCGATGACAGTAGCAAATTATAGAGAACTGGGAACCAGAGGACTGGGAACAAAAACCCAAATTTCGGAGTTCCCCAGAGCCTCTGTTTTCTTGGCGCAGGCCAAAAGGAACGCAGGCTCTGGGAACGAGATTGAATTTAAAGTCGATCGACTATACATAGTTCCGCGAAGAGGTCTGGGCACGAGACACAGCAACCCAAGTCAAGATTAGTGTGCTGCCTGGGCAGCAACTAAATTCCTTATCATACATAGCCAGTACAGATCGTTCATTAACCTCATCTTCTAATTTACGAAACAAACATGCTGCAAATAAAAGACATTCAAACAAACTACAATGATACAATAAACATGTTGGTTCGCTAGTATGATACAAACAATTTCTTGGTTTAAGATTATAAAACGAAAGTAAATGATCGTACTTCTCAATTCCAAAATATTTAAGATTAACACAATATAAAATAGTTTTTTCTTGAAGTGTTTTAACTAAATAAGATTCTTTATCACCACCTTTATACCCGATAATAGCATTCGGGGAAAAAACATTACGAAATAAAAAACTTAATCTATTTATAAGTTCACTTTGACTAAAATTTTACATTTGTTTAATGCACAATTATATTTACCCATATACAACTCCTCGATACTCTCTTCAGATTTATTCTGTTGATTATCAGTTGTCTCTAACGGGATGTAGTCATCTGCTTCTTTAATTTCGCTTTTCACGTTCTCAAATATTTTTGCCATCTCTCTCTCTCCTACACTCAGACTGATATTAATTATTTTCGAACTTACAGCACGTTTTATAATTGCATCTTGCGTTACTATGTGTTACTGTGGGTAGGATGGTTTGACCAATCAGAGCTCGTTCATTAAAGCTTTCATGTCATACAGATGATTTGTGATACTCATGTACAATGAATGTGTGTTGTGGGAATTAGAGACGCGAATCCATAATTAGCTATTTCTTCTAAACAAATACTCTGGGATTAGTTGACCATATGGTGTGTTGTGGGATTAAAGACACAAATCCCTAATTTTGTTCTAAAACACACACACGTCAAATCAGTTGATATATTAAATATTCTTTGTTTACTTATAATCCTTTCCGCGGTGAGCGCTCTTTAACAATGAATAGGACGAGTCATCATGCTTTATTTTTGTCAACCAGACTATATTACGCGATCATGAGTTCGCTCACTATCTTTGAGCAAAACAATAATTGAGGCGAAACGACTTTGAGTTGGGGGCGCAACGACTGCAGGGCGAAATGACTATAGGGGCTTTAATCGCTAATACGCATTTTCTCATATAACATCTGATCTTCACATTTTAAGTAGACGAAACCTACAGCGTTCGATTCGCCAGATTCAAGTGATCATTTTGATATAGAATTTATTTAAATCGGACAAAAACACAACATTTCATGATTAATATTACGGAGTTTCACGCGATAAATGTCAACACAGTATAATAATATTTCCCTGTCCTTCGGCTGTCCTTTCCGTCTTCATGATTGATCTCTCATCTGTGTTTCTCTCATCTTGGAGAGAATCTTTGCAATGGTTTGCGGGTTTACAGGTCTCGGTAAACTTTTCCAACAGCGATTCATTGCCAATAAAACGAAAGTCCGAACTCGCTTCAATTCGCTTGCATGCCTTGACAACGACTATATCAGCCATGTTGTCATGTTGACGTTTCGTCCACGGTTCTGCCAGTTCTTTCTTTAATCTCTCATCTGTGTTTCTCTCAGTCATCCAGTTATCTTGGAGAGAATCTTTGCATTAATTTGCGGGTTTACAGGTCTCGTAAATGCTTTTCAGACTGCGATTCATTGCAATAAAACCTGACTAAGGAAAATCCTCTGTTTGACAGCGGTGATCCCGCATTTCCCGTTCGTTAGTTAGATTTGAAATATGACCGCTCGACCGCTACTAGTCAGCCGCAAATATTACAAACGTGAAGTTCGATTTGGTAAACGTGTCGCTTGAATGGAAAATTTATAGTCGCGAGGCTTGCTCGTTTCAAGTAAATGTTTTTCGAATTAGATGTATGGCGGTCAAATGGTCACATTGAATTTTGACATTATAAACGCCCCATATGATTACCGTATATGTTATTTTAATATTACAAAGGCTAAGCTATATGATCGCCTTTATACGTGGTTTATATTCTACATTCTATTTATTTGATCCTCCATGCTAATGTGCTATAGAAAATTTCTAGCATCATCCTGAACACTTCTACAGGCAACCTCGTAGTATTATGAATATAATTACACGTTCTTAATCCCTAGTAGATCCAACCAAGATGGACAATTAACTAATCCCTAATTAATACGCGTCGTTAATCCTAAACACCATCTCATTGTTCACGGCTTGGATTGAACGAGATCTGATTGGTCAACCGCTAACCCATATCCGTAATTATAAAAACAACCGTGTGAACAACGATCTCAAACTCTCAAGTGTAAACAAAGAAAGAAAAACTGGCGAGAACGAAACAGACCCGCAGAAGATGGAAACCCAAACAACACCAACAAGCGAGGATGAGTTGTTCGAATTCGATGAGTATCGAGTTGAGGAAGAAGGAAAAGATGAAGAAACAGAGGGAAAGAAGATTGAGCAAAAGAAGACTACCGACAGACAGAGCAGAACGAGAAGAGCAGACTACCAACCGAACCCTCCAAAGAGAACCCTGCGCAACGAGATGTTAAATAGACGAGGCATTATAATCCTTTAGCGATGATGATGAAGATGATGAAGATGATGATGAAGACAAGGGCGTCTTTAAAGTTTGGGGGTATACCGACACTAGAGGTAAACAATTTTATTTTTACGAATCTATAGTAACAGTTTAGTTATAGAACGAACACGGTAAATCGTGACATTTTTTATGATAGAGAAACTATGACTTTTATTCATGTGCATGATAATATATAATGCATGTTATTTTATTATTACTTGGGCTACTTTGTCGTCGTTTTTACGTCGAGAGAATGTAATTATTGCGTGGGCGATTTCCGGCAGTTTTATAGTCAGTTTTATAGTCAATGAATCACAGTCGGAAAAGCATTTACGAGACATGTAAACCAGCAAACTAATGCAAAGATTCTCTCATGAGAGATTAAAGAAACAACTCGCAGAACCGTGGACGAAACGTCAACATGACAACATAATCGTTGCAAGGCAATGCAAGCGAATTGAAGCGAGTTCGGACTTTCGTTTTATTGACAATGAACCGCAGTTGGAAAAGTTTACCGAGACCTGTAAACCCGCAAACCATTGCAAAGATTCTCTCCAAGATGAGAGAAACACAGATGAGAGATCAATCATGAAGACGGAAAGGACAGCCGAAGGACAGGGAAATATTATATTATGTTGTGTTAACATTTATCCCGTGAAACTCCGTAATATTAATCATTATGAAACGTGTTTTTGTCCGATTTAAATCAATTCTATATCGAAATGATCACTTGAATCTGGCAAATCGAACGCTGTAGGTTTCGTCTGCTTAAAATATGAAGATCAGATGTTTATATATGAGAAAATGCGGTAAGCGATTAAAGCGAGCTCGTGGACATAGCTTCAAGATCTATTCGTTGTTTACCCGATGTCCGATGATTTAATGCTTTTATGTCCATTAAACCGATGTAATTTCGTAACAGATATGTTTCGTATACCTTGCCGTTGATTTTTATATAAATTTTGACACACGAAGACCTTCAATCGAACAGATATTAGAAAAAATAGCATTGCCGTGGCGGTGTTGTTTACATTAAATTTCGTCTGGCGTATTCGGGTGGGGGGTAGCCTGCGTATGGACGCCTGATTTTTCTTCAGTGCCTGATTACAGAAATCAATGCATTAAAAATTATCCTTTGTTCTATAAGACAAGTGAGCCGGGTTTTCTAATTCCAACTGTCTAACATGCGTATATGCCACCAATGCATACCCATCTCCGCAGGCAATATGCGCACCATGTCCCTAAAAGTAGCCCAAGTTAACGCCTAGCGGGCGTCTTGTTTGTTATAAACTTCCATGAGTCTTTTAAAAAAACTCATCAAACTTCTGCGTCCTGTGTGTTTTACTATAGCTAACTCTTTCATCATATGCTAACGAACAACCCTTGCGTAAAATAAGCAATTCATTGAACAAGGGATGACCAGATTGTCGCTATGGACCTGAGCCAATCTCATTCGAATCGCAAATTCGACTACGGGTGATCGCGCACCGATGCAGTTTTAATAAAAAACAGAACATTGGAAGATGTCAGAGTCTTGTGCCGAAGCACAACTTACAAGCGAGCAAAACACACACAACTGATAAAATATGAAACAACATCTGCTTATATACTAAACAAATCTCTTAAAATTTATTTGAGGTTTTTCTCCAAATTTAATAAAACACTTTTACGGTTTTAAAACTTTTTACACTAATATTTTTAATGGATAATATTTCATCTAAAATTATTTTGAGGTTTTTTCAAAACTATAACCCTCAAATTTTTTTGGAAGAAACATCCAAATAATTTTTATGAGTTATATCCTCTTAAAATATTTTGAGATCCTTTTTAAATATACAGTAACTAGGGAATATCAGTCATTCGGCCATAAGATGGCGTCGAGGTAAGAGCTCCATGGCGGAAATTTCTATGCTTAATTCAAAATGTTTATTTTTATTTCAATAAACATGACTACTCTTCCAAATAAAAAATAAGGACAGTCCAAAACTGTTTATTTTTATTTTCAAACATCATTACAAGTCTTCAAATAAAAATATGGTATTTTTGGTTGGCACGTGCAGGTAAGTATAACATCACATCGGGTGAGGTATGATGGTTATGTATAATATAATTTTTTGTATTTTTTTTCAAAAACGTGGGTGTCAGTATATATATCACTGTGTGAATGATGATTTGACTAAGTGCTGGCACGGATGCTATATGGAGTGTTGAAAGCGGTGATGGACCAGGAACAGGAAGTTTAGTCGTAGAATTTCGTGTTCCGATTAATTGATGATCAGTAGGGATAAGTTTACCAAGAAACCAAACATGGTTAAAATGATGTCATTTTAGACATGTTTGGTTTCTCGGTGAACTATTCCATACTGATCATCCGTTGGTCAGAACACTAAATTCTACAACTAAACATCCTGTTCCTTGTTCGTCACTGCTTTCAACCCCATATAGCAAATGACGTCAGTACTTGCTTAACACTATTCACCTTGAATGACCTTCAATCTCTCTGGTCGTTCAACTCAGGGACGACTAAAAAACTGGTCGTACAACAACACGACCCAAGTGATATATATACTCTTGACCGCGACCACTTTTTGACTAATTTTATACAAAAAACCTCTTGTATACGACCAGGTGCATATCCCCCCTGATTTGATGGCTGGTCGTTCTTAACAGGGTGACCACACCTTAAAAAGCTTCAACCCCCCTGGAAATTTTGGACTGGCTCTGCCCTGATTGGTCCATTCAAATCAATACTTGATTCTGATTGGCTTAGAGCTAGTGCCAATCCCAAACACATTGATATATATATATATATATATATATTACTACTCACAAACAAAATACATTAATGATATTATTTTGTTTAAGTTCCACCAACATGGCTGCCATAACGAGACGTGCAAGTCATCAATAGGCTTGGACAATGCTGGTCCTAGGCTTTTAATGTAAAATACAGCTTATATAGGATTATATTGACATTGGGTATGTTGACATTCACTATGTCAGCACAAATTGTTACGAATTGAACAAGTACTGTGTCAGCTTGATCAATGTCAACAAGCGGGCTAGGAATGTTATCCTGACCATTGATTAAATATGCGCATGGTGATATAATTTAGATACTATAGTACATAATGCCATGCCTTATTGCACATATTAATAACCATCAAGATATGGTATCTGCACTAAGCATTTATTATTATTATTATTATTATTATTATTATTATTATTATTATTATTATTATTAATGATACAATAATATTTATGGATAGCCCCTTCAATGCTAACACTGGTATCAATGGCATCTTGTTTCCTAACAAATTACAGTTATTACAAATATAAACACATATTTATATATGTACAGTACAATGTCACAAAAACTAATTTTAACTCAAAAGTTGTATAAATCCTGCACATTAACGGATCAGTTGTAAGTGCCGACTTGGAAAAGATCAGTTTCTCTGCCCTGCGTTAACTTGAGAACTACCAAGAGCATCATTATTATATAACTTATCCACATCCCCGCCAGCTCCGCATCGCAATGTGGGTAGAATTATCAACTTAGTTAAAGTTTATATAATCATCCACACCAACAATTGGGTAGAATCCCTAATACGTCTTAGTAAACTCAATTTGAATAGACCCCTAGACATTTGAATGAATTTGTTTTTTTAAAAGTGAACCATTGTATGATAAAGATGCACTTTATTCCTTCAACAGCCTTTGGAGTTGATTATTTCATGTGGAATCATGAATTGTGTGAAACAACTAATTTTAATTGTGACTAATGGTAGAAACAGCAGTATACTTCCCCACTATCTGTCGCTGCATCCAAAAATGTTTGGGCTATATACAGTTATTTAGTTTGATGTTCTATAAAACAATTAAATTCAGACAAGACAAAGCTCTCAGAGATATTGATAAATTGTCCACTGAAAATCTATTCAGTTTGGCAAATGAATCGGCTATTACCTAATAGCATAGCGTCTGGCTGCTATTAGTACACTAGCTCAAAATACGGACAAACAAACCAAATTTTACTCACAAGTGATTGCAAATGAGCTATTTTCTTTTGTTATGGCCGCAAGAATAATGGGTAAAAGCGGACAAACATGGATACTGACGTCATCTCGACGTATGTTATTCAAGTAAAAGAACGAAAATAAGTACTGTAAGCAACTATAAAAGTTTTAAACAGTAAGCGGGCTAGGGATTTTTGCGTATACGTATTTCTAGTACACTTAGGTTCCCAATCCTTTCAACGTTTTATTCGTGTTGGATTGATCATCCAGAAGAATTTGCTCCACTGCAGGAAAAGCCGCTTGCAGAAAATGTAGGATTGAAGTGCGTCAATCATCAAATTCTTGGCTTTCGTTTCTCTCCTATTTTTGTAACAACCGCTGACCCTTCAACAGGAGTCACTATGCCCGCGTGATCTTGCTTGCTTGAGTGAGTGCTTGTCTTGGACCTCAGCAGTGTAATACTCGACAACTATCGTGAGATCTCGACAAGATCGCTAGGTATTCGAGAAGTGATCGCGTTGTTCGTGGGGGCCAGCAGAAGTGTCGAGAAATTATCGATTTCAGCTCGCTATTCAACACGTTCTTGCGCCATTCTTTGTCTGTGCAGTTGGTAATTTGGAATTGCAGAATGATTGACAACATATTTTCCAAAATAAATTGTATCAAAAGAATGTCTGGTCGACCGAAGGTTTTCTTTAAAGTGAACTTTGAATCGAACATTCGTATCCGAACAGAGCGTTGAAAGAGCTGAAATGTCTCGATAGAGTAATGTTGTATTGCCGGTGACTGTGTTTTATACTAGAAGTCGTTTGTGCTATTCTTCTGGTTGAAATTGCAACGCAAAACAGCCCCAGACAAGTTAATTATTTGCAGTAACTGTTTGACCTTAAGTGGCGAATGATCAGTAATACCATTATATAATTTCCATAAACAAAATACCTGGCTGTTACATCAACAATTAGACAATACAAAAGCTTGACTCCATTTTCACTTGAAGTATAGCTCCAATATGGACCATCTCTTATTGTTCCAGTCTAACTACAGGAGGAAACCAGATTACCAAGTCTTTCCTTAGAGTCAACCTCACATGCAGCCAAGTGAAAATTTTAATCAGCTAACTTAACTAAGCTGGTATCGCAAAGGGTGCGATAACCACTGTGCCATCAACACCACACCCCTACAATACTGAGTATTGTTGAAAACCTATCACAAAATATTAGTGATATGTATTACTCTCAACTGCCAGAGACCAGCAGTCCTAAGCCTTCATAAGTTAAATTGGGTTGTTCAAAGTACCACTAGGGTGGTTATCTAGCTATACTTCGTATAACCAGTCCCAGACGTTTTATTTAAATGTCAACTTTGCCAGTTCACTTCAAATGAAACTTCGGGGCATGTTTATGATCATGCTATATTTTGGAAACAGCTCATATAAAAATATATGTATAGAATGTGACATGGTCAAATTAGCAACACATTTATATATTGTCCCACGATCTACTCTTGAAACAGTGAGTGTCAACCGTGATCCATTGCACGCTCGGTCGGACATTTATTGAAGCACAAAATTACCTTGTTGAACTGCATCCGTAAATATCTTGCCAATCCTTGATATAAATTATTCATTTTGACTTTTACTTGAAAGAAGAAATACCATAGAAAGTAATTCGTTCAATATGGCTGCCGACTACTATTCTTTGTCCCAAATAATTTGTGGATTGATGTTCTTCTATGCCATTTTTATTGTGAGTATCTGCACAGGATTGTACCTAAACCGTTCTACTATGGAAACAAAGTCATCTCTTATGATCCTTATAACATACATTGTGTGCTTAAAGGACATATTCAGTCACTTAATTACAAATATTCCGCCTGCTGTCACATGTCTGATGTACCTTGATGCCAACAATTTATCACAATCGGCAGGTGTAGTACAGGCATGATCATTCGTAAAAATGGGGATACATAATTATCTTCAAGTTCGAGCAGTGCTTCCACTTTTATGTAAACAGCACTTGGAAATTTTATAGCGCAAACGATTTAAATATATATATAGGATAAATATAAAGAGATAGGAAACGGGCTTGAACTTTGTCCGACTAAATACCCACCAAATGTCCTTCATCTTACCATTCATGTTAACGAAGAAGATACCATTGCATTTGTATTGTTTTCTATAAAATAAGTCGTGTCTTACGCACGCTGTGATTGGTCAGTTACCGTGTTTATATCAGGCTATATAACATGGATGGATTACGCCATCGTGATACGCCATCAATTAGCCATCATACGCCATCAATTAGCCATCGTACGCCATCAATTAGCCATCATACGCCATCAATTAGGCATCATACGCCATCAATTAGACATCACGGCGCCATCATACGCAGTAAGGAGAATTTACGTGTTGATAAAAAAGATATTTGTACATTTTATTTGCTTTCTACGGGTTATTTTATAAAAGAAATAGAAAACATTTTTATCCGTGTTCCCATACGTTATATAAACACTCGTGGAAGTTTGGGAGAACTCGAAATCGCGTGGAAACACTCGCCCCGTAGGTTCGTGTTCCC
Organism: Chrysogorgia sp. JL179-B06; assembly: GCA_035772405.1. Taxonomy (NCBI): domain Eukaryota; kingdom Metazoa; phylum Cnidaria; class Anthozoa; order Scleralcyonacea; family Chrysogorgiidae; genus Chrysogorgia; species Chrysogorgia sp. JL179-B06. The sequence continues at coordinate 2,361,710 of JAYKKM010000301.1, read as the reverse complement.
ACTAGGATTTCTCGTTCTCCCAAACTTCCACTCGTGTTCATATAACAGTATGTAAACACGGAAAATGTTTTCTATTTCTTAAATAGAGCAACATTTGAAAAATGGAAATACAAATTCATACAATATCACTCAGCCACATTAATCCGTTTAACTAGTTTGAATATTTCCCGCATGCCTCGATATAATTTATTTGCACGGATGGTGTAAACTCAAGTGTAAATAAAGAATCTCGAAGTGGAGGAATTGAACAATTTAGTCTTATCGCCAGGAGTATTTAACTTTGGCTTAATTAAATATAACATGATCTGGATTAAAGGTAGAACTAGAAGAGTATAAATGTGTAACTTTTCCTAGCTCTTTGGTTCTTTTCAAAATTGTCGTCATCTTAATCCCCATCATCATCATACTTAACCCTGAATGTAATTATAGGAAAAACTTTATTTATTTATTTATACACGCTAACCATTGTCAACCTAGGCTGATTTCCACAAGGGGCGTATGTAACCACCATCTGAATTTCTTCCCTTAGCTTTCGTTTACACGAGGCCGACTGAAGTCTTTAATTACTCAATGCTGGCCTAACCCCAAATCAGCCTGCATTTGTACGCCTTAGCTTTCTTTTAAATGAGGCTGGTCTCAACCCATATAATGGTATGATCTTTTTCGCCTTAGCATTTGTTGACATGACGGCCGATTATGCTGGCTTTAGCACACACAGGCCTGAAGTTGTTTTCCTAATTCAGGCCGGTCAGGCCTACTTCGCGAGATGGTGTCGCTCCAAATGATCAGGGAGGTTAAGCTTGACTTCCGATACAAATACGGATACTAATATTCTACATTTAGATTTAGCTTTCATTTAAACAGGATCAGCTTGTTAGTACGAATACCGAAATATGGCGGTTGATTTGAATCAACATCATTACTGGCACAATATTTCATATGTTGACTCATTAGGGATGTTAATTTATACTTCCAGGATACGATAATAATAATAATAATAAATACATATTTATACAGGGTAACTACATCAGTTAAGAAACTGCTATCAACGTAGGCCCTGTAAAACGTAAATATAAAAAAACAACAAAAAAAACGATAATACATACAAAACTATAAATACATCATAATATAATAATTACAAGTTCTTATTAAAAATTGTTACTCACTTATAGAAAAAGGCAAGCTTTGTATGTTCTAACTTAACCCGTTCTTGATATAATAGACAACGTCCTCTAGTTAAATAGTTGTGTACATTCTCACGACGTTTAGTAAAATTGTCCTTAAAGTACTCAGGAACATTCCCCTCAATACATCTCTCCACAAGTATCAGGACATGATTTTCACGCCTATCATGCAAAATCTCCCAACCCAAACGTTGTAATATAACATCGCTTGGCAGCTCTTTGCTAGCAACATCTTTATAGACGATTCTACCAGCGCGTGTCTGCATTCTCTCTAAGATGTCACTGTTCCCTTTACCACAGTTATGCCATGTCACATCAGAGTAGTCGAAGAATGGTAACATCATAGCTTTATACAAGCGGTTTGCGGCTTCTGTTGTAAGTAGGGGTCGCACCCTGGATAACATACCTAAGGTCTTGGACACCTTTTTCTTTACATAATCAAGGTGCTCATTGAAAGATAAAAACTGATCCAAAACTACACCCAAGTATTCAAATGAATCACTACATTTAACAATATGACCATTTAAACAAAGATCAATATCTTTATTCTGGGGGAGCCTTAGACGTTGGCGAGTGCCAAAAGTAACCAACTCCGTATTCTTAAAGTTGAGCACGATTTTATTTTCTTCCAGCCATCGCGATAGATTTGTTAGATCAAAGTTGAGGTTTAATTCAATCTCTGATGCAGAGGATGATGGATAATACAAGACCGTATCATCAGCATACATCATTACATCAGAGAAATGCACACATGATGGGAGATCATTTATGTACATAGAGAATAAAATGGGACCTAAGATGCTTCCCTGAGGGACTCCATATCTGACAGGCATAGCGCTAGAAAGCTGCTTGCCAATACTGACAACCTGCGTTCTGCCAGTCAGGTAGTTTTCAAACCATACTAGGGCGTTATCCTTAAAACCAAATCGATGAAGTTTAAGCAGAAGACCATCATGCGGCACAGAGTCAAACGCTTTCCTCAGATCGACAAATAAAGCACCAGGATATCCAACACGGCTCTTGTAATGCGCAGTAGATAATTTTAACAATTGGATGTTGGTATCAGTATTCAACACTCTGAAATCGTAAGAATTTCGCAAGCCAGTTTGACTAGATGTGCCCGTTTGCCTGATTTTACATTAAATTGTGCATCCCGGCAATGGAAAAATGCTAATTTGGAATCCTTTTAGAGTATTCTCGATTTTATTGTCGAAATTTTGCTTCTATAAATAGGAACCATACACAACGCTATTCTATTGATAACGTATTGTCAATTAACAATTAGAAGCAGAAGGGCTGGTCGAATATCGGTACTGGTATTCGTATTGGAAGTCAAACTTAATATCGCTATTACTGCCCACGGCCCGATCTCTTTATGGTTTACACGACAAAAATCAAGATCGCCGCATATTAGCTTACGGACCAAAATTTAAGAGCGCCTTGACGAAAATGATAGTCGTGTGAACGGGGATTTATATAAATGAATTTTTACCTGTTTCAATGATGCCGCTTCCCATCTCGTCCGGTGAAATATCCTCTGATGCTGGACCGCTCTCACTTTCTTCCTGGTTTGGATCTAAGAGAAAGATTTATAAAGTAAATGGTTTCTACCCAGGAGTATCATGAGAAGTATGAAGTTGATCATCCAGGTTGTTGTAGCCTTGGAAAAGATTATTGTCGGTGCTGTAAAATTCTAGTATAGGGAAGAGGGGTCCTGAGTCGGGTGGGGCGGGTGGTTCTTTTTGCACCACCCATGACATCATTATTTCTAAGAATGTTAATTTATTTATATCAACAGTGTTTATTATGTAACCTAGCAACGTCGGCGAGAACAAGCATGCCCAAACGATGTCATGTTTATTTTATTAATTTATTGTGAGCGTTTAAGCATATATCCCACGATTTCATCAAACCTACTAAGAACATTTGAGGTTTTCATTGAGTCAAAATTCGTTTGTGTGAAACCTGTTTAAAGAGTTTTACTCAGTTAACAAACTTGAGTCGCGATAAACCTACTGCACATGGGATAAAGATATCTGTTTGCGAGTGTTGCAACGAGTCATTTACACGCAGTGATGCCCTGAAGCGACCTGAACGACAATATCTGGAGATGATAACAACAGCGGTAATTGTTTGAAGACGTTTTACCGTAACGATATGGTTTTGGAGCATGAGATATTCTGCGAAGAACATACACGCAAGAGCAAGCGAGAAGAAGCCGAAGACGCTCCCATTGCAAAGAAACCAAGAGTCCAATCCGGAGCAGGAGAATCTCGTCTTCCTGGAGGAGCCTTAACCCTAATTATTTATTCAGATTACGTCATTGAACCTTCATGATCCCTAATCCTAGCTTGTGTATCAGTAGCAGCTATCATTACCCCCAGTGATGTCCATGTGGTCAGACTCATACGTGGAACAGTAGGCAACCCGAAAGCTACTCATGCGCGATGGATATGATATGGGAAGAGATGAGGAGAAATTACGTAGACATCGATAAAGATACGCTATACATCAATAAATGTCTTAATGAACATAGAGACTAGTACTACTGTGTTAGTATTTTTATACAATAGCCTTTAGGCCAAAAAAGTATTCTGTTTCTGGTCAGCGCGCGCGTCATCTTTGACTGTGCACGTGAACGTATTTTTATCAAAACCGCTGATCAGTTGCATGTTTATCGCACTGCATGATGCGTATTTGAACATTTAATATTTATTCTGCAGTAGTTCTCATTTTATTATATTAAACCTGCAAATTTGGTGACATAAAAATCATATAAAAATATAAAAATCAATGTTTGCACTTTATATAGAAACTAGAAAAGTACTCACCATGTCTGCAAAAAGCGTTTCCTAGAAAAAAATTTGAAAAAAACCCGCGTCGCCGTCAACTCTAGACCGACCTACTGACCAGAAACAGAATATTTTTTTTGCCTTACGTTCAAATACCCTTTACATTTCGATTGATCTACGAAGATATGAACCCAAACCAATTCGTCTATTTACGATAATCTCGTTAGATTCGGTTAATAGAACGATCCCTTGAACAGGGGCGGATCTAGGAATTTTTTAACCTTAGTCAAAATGGCGGGGTAGACAAATCGAGGGGGGTTTGCCTCACTAGACCATCGTACACTTCTTGCAGACAATGTTCATCGTTTCTTTCAAATCCTGATAGAACAGTTTCGTAAATGCCGCGAGCCATTGCTGAATAATAATATACACTCAGTTAGACCACTGATGGATACCCCACGCTGTGAATTGGTCAAGATCGGTCAAATGGATTACGAATAAGAACACGGTATTTCTCTGAATTAACCAATCAGGTGGCTCATACACGGTCCCTGATCATAACCAAGATCGGTCAGAACGCCCCTCAGATCGGCCAAATTGGCCGATCACCATGGCTATCAGTGTATTGACCAATCAAATTGCTGGAATTTGACTCAGACCGGTCAAAGCTCATGCGGAAGGCCGCTGATGCTTACATTATTGTTCCGTCAGAACTGGACTTAGCCTGCACATCCGGCACAAAGGGACTGCGGGTTGGAACGGGCTGCGGAGCAGCTGTGCCGGGAAAAAACTGTAATTAATTGTAATTTAGCAATATCTACAGCGACTGCTGAAGGTCGATTCGGAATTTTTTAAGGTAGCAAAAAGTTACATCAGTCGCATGAGCGGTTTGACCGACGCTAAACCGCCCCTGCCAGTCGAAACCGTACCAAGAACGATTTTGGTTCTTATTAATTTTTTCAAACGAAGCGAAGGTTGAGTGCACACACGAATAATAGCGTGTGGGTCATTAAGTATAGGTTATATACCGTGACCGAGGTGTTTAAGTATAGGTTATATACCGTGACCGAGGTGTTTAAGCGATATATCAACCCGAGGGCGATGTCCGAGGGTTGATATATCGCTTAAACACCGAGGTCTAAGGTATATCCGCCTTACATCACAATTGGTAAAGTTTAGTATTGATGAGGTTGATAAGTACTTATCAACCTCATGAATAATTGTATGAGGTTGATAAGTACTTATCAACCTCATGAATAATTTTATGAGGTTGATATCAGATATAATGGCCACTAGAGAACAAAGGAAACTGAACCAATGGTGATATAAGAATCATTAGTGGTGCAACTCACAAATATTTGCATGTCTTTGATATACAGGATGTATAAAAAAAGCGCAACCTCGGAAATTCACAAGAAATCCACTGTGTTCTTAAACACAAAATATTTTCGCCCTTGGGAATTTAAATTAGCTTGTAATCGTATTCCAGGGGCATAACTGTCTAATTACTACAAACTCGAGCACGTAAAGCAGAATTGAATCGAAATTTATGCATTTATTTAATGGCAAGTTGTTTATTTTACAAGTATCAACAACAGTTAAATTATCAAGGCCCCTGTCCTTCAACATGTCCCCCATTTCTCTCGACACAAAGTATGGCTCGCCTGTGCATATCACGCACCGCTGGTCTAATAAAATCAGGCTGCTGTCGTAAAGCATTAAACGTGTCGATTATTCGCTGGCGTAACACATCAATATTCTGGTGTGAGGTGATAAACACTTTATCCTTAAGATATCCCCACAGAAAGAAGTCACATGGTGTCAAGTCCGGTGAGCGAGGTGGCCATTCGACATCATGACCTAAACCTATGACCCGGTTATTCCCGAACACTCTGTTCAGTAGATCCCTTACTTCAATGAGGCGATGAGCTAGAGCGCCGTCGCAGTTTTCCCTTTTGTAAACGGTCTTTGCCATCAACTGTGATGGCAAAGACTGTGTAAAGCTGTCGCATTGTTGCGAAAAATTTCGGAGGGTTAGGATTCAGGGGGGGTTGGGGTCATTGTTTAGGATGGCAAAGACCGTTTACGAAAGGGAAAACTGCAGCGGCGTCTTGTGCCCAACAAAGACCCCGAAAGATATCCTCCCAATGCTGGTTTCCAAAATGCACAGCGAGTTGTGGAAAAACGAATTCGTTTAGCAATTGAAGATAGGCCATTCCGTTTACATTTCCATCGAAAAATTAGGGCACTAAAATCACACCATTGCCGCAGAGTGCTGCCCAGACAGTGAGTTTGGCACGGGAATTGTTTCGTTCAAAGTTAAACAGGTGGATGTCCTTTCGGTGAATACTGCCGCACATTGTGGGAATTGACCTTTCCATTCATTGCAAATGCTGCCTCGTCTCCGATTATTATGCTCGGTAATTTTTTTTCGCATCGACAGCGTTGGATGAACCATTCTGCAAATCGTAATCGACGCGGCAAGTCCGTTGCCAATAACTCGTGTCGCACATGGATCCTATACGGGTGCCATCTTATGTCTAACCTTGTTATCCTGTTAAAGCCAGACGACGATATCTCAACAGCATTGCGCCTAGTACTCACATCACGTCGATTTAGCTCGAGCAGAGTTCTAACAGCAGCAATGTTTTGCTTAGTTCTTGCTGTTCTTCGCCTGCCAGAATTGCCTTTGTTCCTTTACTTGAATATTTCCTAACGTTCCTCAAAATTGTTGTTTTATGAGGAGGATCCCGATCATGAAACCTTGCTCGAAAAGCGTTTTGCACTGCGGTTGTATTTTTAGTCTGGGTGTAATGTAAAACTACAAAAACTCGTTGTTCTGTTGTGAGCTGCACCATTATTAATTTGAACTGGTGATGTGACTATTAGCAATTCGACAGTTATGCCCTTGGAATACGATTAGTAGCTATTTTAAATTCACAGAGGCCTAAAATCTTTTGTGCTGATAAAAACAAAGTGGATTTCTTGGGAAATTCCGAGATTGCGCTTTTTCGATACACCCTGAATATTAATGTTTGAGGGTAAACACTAGGATTTTATGGATAAACATTAGTCAATAGGGGATAATGAGGGATAGACTAAGCAGCAAATATAAGGATAAGGATAAGGATAAGCATAAGCATAAGCATAAGCATAAGCATAAGCATAAGCATAAGGAGAAGGAGAAGGAGAAGGAGAAGGAGAAGGAGAAGGAGAAGGAGAAGGAGAAGGAGAAGGAGAAGGAGAAGGAGAAGGAGAAGGAGAAGGAGAAGGAGAAGGAGAAGGAGAAGGAGAAGGAGAAGGAGAAGGAGAAGGAGAAGGAGAAGACGAAGGAGAAGGAGAAGGAGAAGGAGAAGGAGAAGGAGAAGGAGAAGGAGAAGACGAAGGAGAAGGAGAAGGAGAAGGAGAAGGAGGAGAAGGAGAAGGAGGAGAAGGAGAAGGGGAAGGAGAAGGAGGAGGAGAAAGATAAGGAGAAAGATAAGGATAAGGGGACACGGATAAGGGGATAAAGATAAGGGGATAAAGATAAGGGGATAAAGATAAGGGGGTAAAGATAAGGGGATAAGGATAATGGGATAAGGATAAGGGCATAAGGGTAACGATAAGGATGAGGGTTAGGGCAAGGGCAAGGATAAGGGTAAAGATAAATTTAAATATAAAGATAAATATAATTATATCCTTATCCTCATCCTTATCTTTCCCACTTAGTCTATCTCTCATTATCCCATATTGACTAATGTTTACCCATAAAACAATTAAATATTCCCAAGACATGCAAATATTTTTGAGTTACACCACTGAATATTCTTAATTACTCGCACGCTATTGTCCGTGCGTGCATTCAACCTTCACTTCCTTTGACAAGTCAATTCGAACCAAAATCGTTCTTCGTACCGTTTTGAATCGTTCGATTTAGTGGTTTAAATATACTCGCTTCGTTGTTCAAAGAATCGTTCTATTAACTGAATCTAAGCCGGATTATCGTAAATATACGATTGGGTTGATATCTTCTAAGGGTATTTGGACGTAAAGGCGATCAGTCGTACAAGTCTTTATGTTCATTAAGATAGTTATTGATATAGAACGATAGTGTATCCTTGTCGATGTTTATCTTTGTCTTCGCGTTGTCTGCTGTCCCACAATAAGTCTGACCGCATGGACATCACGGGGTATAATGACAGGTCCAACTGGTACACAAGCTAGGATTAGGGATGCTAATGTTCAATGATGTAATCTGTATAAATAATTATGTAATGGTGTGCAAAAGCACCACCCGACGCAGAAACCATCTTCCCTATACTACAGACATTTCAACGGTCTCAGCAATAGAATATCAAGAATACGTTATATATATATATATATATATATATATATATATATATATATATATATATATATATATATATATATATATATATATATATATATATATATATATATATATATATATATATATATATATATATATACATAGGAAGGGCTGTGCCCGAAACGTTAAGAAAAGTTTTTAAAGAAGTGTTCCTTGCTGATGTTTATAATTGATTTGGAACTACTTTTGGTGAATGCTGGTATTCCGATAGAGATGATAACATTGACTATGATTTCCAATAATTTTCGAAATTTACTAAATCTGGTAATTCGGAAAAAAATCTAAATTTAGGAGGTCGCACCTATATATTGTAATATAAAAATTATACAAACTTCATTAACTTTCTTTGTGTAAATTCTGGTCAAAATTAGATTTACACAAAACACCATATTTTCCCTTGAATAAAATATTTAACGAAGTAACTGGTATTTTTTTCATATTTGTGTTAACTGTTTTAAAATGTACACTTTAAATATAAAAAAACTCAATCATTTGCGAACTGGAAAGCTTATCAATTTATTGTTTTTTCTAATATTTTGCGAAACCATCGATTTTAGTCAAATTTATCGCAGAATTGCTGTTTTCTTTTTATAAATTAGCAATCGCTAATAACTACTTCATGCTAACAATCCTGCAAGGATATGGTTATCAGAATTCCTGCCTACGATATAGGAGTTATAAAAATTAAACAAAATGAGGTCATTGATATTATATGGTTGTCAGATTGTCTGTCTACCCTATACTTTAAGAGTTAACAAAATCTACGCGCGATGGCCGCTTCGTCGTAGATTTTTGAACGATTATATCTCGGTCAATATTTCCTCGATTTCAATTCTGAAAACAGATTTGGATTTACCCAGTCCAAGTATGTATACTTTTGGCATTCATAATGAACTTGGCATTCATTATAGTCTAATTGATATCGTGGACCAACCCGTTTCGAAATCGCTCGTCATCTTTTAGTAGATCTACCGCGCGATCAGCGTGAGTGGTTGTAAGCATAGTGAGCGTATTCACGATCAACACAGTTTTCAGACACATTGTTGATTAAGTCAGTTACTTCCAAAATCTACCAACACAGTCAGAGAACAACTCGACCAAAACAAAGCAGTCGGAAAGAAATAACTCACCGGTCTTAACTCATGTTTTGGAGCACTTTTGCAAAGCCTGATGGGGATTACGTTATTTTGCCATTTTGTGTGGCGAAAAAAAAAACGTAGCCGAAACCTATACTCGGTCTACCATATATAGATAACCCGAGTAATAAAATATAGAATATATTGATGCGTATAATTATGTAATCTCGCTGAATCAGCGCCACGGAAAAGTTAATTATGAACGTGCTTTGTTCGAACAAACCTGGCCCAATCTGCTCGTATTATTTTGTCGATTGGACTTGCATGTAGTTCTATCCCTACAGAAATATTTTATTTATTACTATACACAGCACGTTGATGGCATGGTGGGATAATTTAAGTTTAATTCACCGGCAACCTCTTGTACTCTGCCATTAACTATGATTCTACTTGTATTTTACTACACGATATTTTGTTGTGTTAAGAAAATGACGACATGACAAGGGCATTCTCAAGTTAAACTGTAGTACGATTTCGAAATTTTAATTGCCATTGTCAAATTTGAGATTTCAACTCGTAATAACAGCGCCGCTTTGTATTTTCGACATAAAAGTTCGTACGGGGTTTTCTAGATTTACCAGATATGACTCTCCCAATAAAAAACGTCCAACTTCTTTTCCATTTTAATCCTACAATGTTCCCTTACAGCACGAAAATAAACAACTTCCATTATTGGTTTGGTTGTAATATGAGGCTATATCAGTACTGTAAGAAAGTCAGATCCAAGACGTTCAAACACGGACGAACACCTCCAGAGGTACGGGCAATTGGCGAGAAATACATCCAATATTCGTTGAAAAATTTCACCATTTGTTGAAGGGCTTGTTGACTGATAAGGTCTTTAATATTAAGTTGGTGTATATCTCAAACACTAATAATTTTTCCATTAGATTCCGAGGATAATATCTGTTCACTGTTCTCGGACAAATGATATAATAAATCGGTGTCAGGATAAACCGGATCAGATGGGTGATAGGCTGCAGCAACGTAAAATTTTGAGTTAGGAGTTACGATTTCGCAGCATTTTTAAGAGTTCAGACTAGAATTATGGCAACATCCCCGCAAGCACGTAGACCAGAACGATCTATCCGTATAATTATTGTATATAACCGTCCGGGCAGATCAAGTGAGAAGGTACATTGTTGTTTAGCCAGGTTTCGGACACAAAACAAATGTCAATTTTGTGGAGATCAGCATGAAGAGCCGGGACTGCATCGGCTTTAACCAAAGAACGGGAATTAATAACCATGCATTTAGGAATAATTTTAGGAGCGGTTGGATCAGGTTTCCAAGTTAAATTTAACCATAATGACGGTTATTCGAGATCCACCAAAGCGTGTCGCGGGAAAAATATTATTCATTAAAACACTTCGTCTTTCCCTAACCCTTTACCAGCTCTACATCTTCTATACTTCCTTGTAATATGTTCGAAGTAGTCATATGAAGTCGAACAAGAGCTTTCCAGTCTAACTGGCAAGTAAGTTGCCAACAAATGAAGATGAAGAAGTTCGTGTCTTGCGTAAACAAAGCGTTGACTGTTGTAATGTAATTTACAGTTTCTGCTGACGATTTTGATGTGAATTGGCGTACTACTCCTTGGTTGTTAAGTTTGGTTTAACTTGTCGAAACAAGCATATATATCCATGTTTATGCCACAAACTAATAGGGCGGGATAGTAACTTGGAATATTTTACCTGAACAGAAAGACTTCATCAAAATCCTGAACGAAGAGAGCATCCCTTCAGTTGCAAGTAACAAGCGGAACCTTCGCCTTTCAATAACGTTAAGACGAATAAAGCAACACAAGAACGAGCTAACAAAACATGGCAGCCATTAGGTGCATTACAAACAGTCATGATTTCCTACATTATAGCAGAGCCTATAGATTGTAGTTTACCTGTCAAAGCTTCACCACCTTGATTGCAAGATTGAGATGGAATTTCTGCTTGCTGAACTTGTATAATAAAAGAACGCCCCGTTTTTTCTTCCTCAGTGTTTGATGGTTCTAAAAGAGGGGAGATATAAAAATTGTAATCAACAATATAATCTAGATGAAAAACGTGAGAAAATTATGAACATGTCAACATCCTGTTCGTTGTTTCAGCAAATTTGATGTTCAAATGCTTAACTGTTTTAGTGAGTTTCGAAATTCGTATTTCAAATTAAAATTAAAATTTCGACATGTTCCGTGAACAAAACACGGGGAACGGAAAGTGGATATATTCGAAGTTGAACATGATAATTCTTGTAATTTATGCTTTGTTAATTTATTTGTTAACTTACTAAAATTATGTTCCTCTTTTAATACACACCTCCGTCTATGCGTGATTCGCAAACTCTAGTACAGAATATTGCCTGTGATATTGTTACATGAGAGAACAGCATACAGAACATCGATAAGAGCAAGAACTAATTTACAGTCGTCTACGATTTGGGATTATAGTATCAGGATGAATAACTTAACGAGGTTTGGCTTACCTCATCTTACAATCCATATCGATCGAAACTATGGCCCGCTTGTTGCCCCGATACGAAGAAGTCATCAAGATTGTTTAAGTCGTCAACCTTGACAATTAATTTGACAGGAAAAATATATTTCTGATGCCACCACCTCATGTATTATCCGGAAATAAATTAAACAGTAACAAACTAATAAAAAATAAAAAATAAAAATTATCACGTTCAACACGTTCGAATAGGTGCACTTCGTTGGACTACGTAAATTTAATTAGACTTCAAACTCAAATAGTTAGATGTTTGAATATCACATTTCCCAAATGAAAGTGATTATATCGGCAAATATCTACCGATAATCACATAGTTTGAGAACGAATGAATGCCTCTATGTTGGTATTTGGGGACACTTTTAACTACGACTATAATAGAGTAAATGGATACGTTAATAGTATTGTAAAGAATATAAATTTTAAACGATTCGTGTAATATTCTAGCGATCTTAAATAAGAACTATTTTAATTTAAAGCTGACAAATTGTTTTAGTAGAAATTCACAGGTGACTATCAGAGAAACCAAAGAAAAGAAGGAAACATGTTTTGATTTATCTTATTTGTTTCTTTTCCGGAAGTCGCGCATCGATGAACAGCGAGGCGTGAGATCACATTATTCAGGTAATTATCAATCAACGGAATCAATTAACTTGCTCTGACTCATGAAAACGTTCCATGCTCCTGAAATTAGAGGCCAAAATTTGCGTCAGTTCTGTCAGTTCAAGCGGAACAACAATTAGCAGAATACTGAGTTAAAGACGTTAACATCAACTAGGAACTATTGAAAGATCCAGGCGGAACGGGATTTTGATTGTAATTAGTGAAAAACCGGGTTCATTTTTGTTCAGCTCAAAGTATTTTTGTCAATCATAAAATTTTACCATTCGAAGGATAGACTTCTTGAGATGATCTTTTTATTTGTCTGTCCGTTCTCCCGCGAAAATTTTGAAAAATAAGATTCTCAAAAATAATAATTTGCGCATTCGGAACACCATAATATATATATATATATATATATATATATATATATATATATATATATATATATATATATATATATATATATATATATATATATATATATATATATATATATATATATATATATATATATATATATATATATATATATATATATATATATATATATATATATATATATATATATATATATATATATATATATATATATATATATATATATATATATATATATATATATATATATATATATATATAGTAGGTCCCATAGTGGGTCCCAAGTCCACAGTTACCATAAAGCCATATGGTGATAGCCGGTAGGGCACATTGTATACTTTCGTATATATATATATATATATATATATATATATATATATATATATATATATATATATATAATATATATATATATATATATATATATATATATATATATATATATATATATATATATATATATATATATATAGTTGTAGTTGTCTGGAGAGTGGACTTGTATCGACAAGAGGATCTTCGTCAACTCAGCGACACCATCTTTTATACTAAGTTGAATTCCGATCCCACTTAATCTCACCAAAAATCCGTCAAAACTACCAACAATAATTTTATTCCAAGGCGGCGAATTGCCTGCCTCTGCATCTAACTTTATATGAACAACCCCCAGAACGCCTGTCATACATTTCCTACCTAAAATCAATAAACCCAACAATCCTGGCAGGCCGATTGTTTCCGCTTGTAGTTGCCCCAACGAGCTCGTTTCCAGTTTTCTAGACAACGTTATGTATCCTTTGGTTAAGAAGTTGGCTTCTGATATCAAAGATACTAAACATGCGATGCAAATTTTCGACCAGTTACGTTTCAGTAGTTCCGATAAATTTATTTTCACGATGGACGTCAAGTCCTTATACCCGTCATTCCCCATTGTGATGGCCTTGAAGCTCTGAAGTTTTTCTTTGATCAGCGTACTAATTTAGAATCCTCCACAACCACGTTACTCCGCTTAGCAGAACTAGTCCTTACGCTTAACAATTTTTCGTTTGATGGTGAACATTATCAACAAATAAGTGGTGTTGCGATGGGCACCAAAATGGGTCGTAGCTATGCTAACTTATTTGTTGGTTATGTTAAAAAACAGATCTTTGAACAATACACGGGTCCCTTGCCTGATTTCTTCGGCAGATTTATCGATGACTGTTTAGGAACGGCGTGGTGTTCACGTGTCCTTTTAGAGCGGTTCATCGACTTTGTTGATGATTTTCATCCTGCTCTGAAGTTCACGTGGGAAATCTCTGTGTCTTTCCTTGATATTTTAATTTCGATTAATGGTGATTCGCTGAAAACGTCGGTCTCGTACAAGCCTACTGACTGCCATAGTTATCTTCTATTTTCATCCTCTCCCAACCACACAAAGCAATCCATCCCTTACTCTCAATTCTTGCGTCTTCGCCGCTTATGTAGGGACGACCAAGATTTCCAATTTCCATGAGATCTTTTTTTGTCCAACGTGGTTACCCTACCAACCTTTTAGACCTCGCCGTTCAGAAAGCTTTTCTCGTCCCCCGTTTAGACGCCCTTGAACCATCTTTGGAACGAGTTTCAAAGAATAAAATTCCTTTAGTTCTAACATTTTATCCTTTCAATTTTAAAGTTAAAAATATTATTAATCGGAATTTTCACATTTTACAAAATGATCCTGAGACGTCAGCCATTTTCACCGACAACCCTTTGGTATCTTTTCGCCGTAATAAAAACATTCGTGACTCCTTAGTACATAGTGCCCTTAAACTTAATACCTCGGCACCAGCGGGAACATTTTCTTGCGGCCGTTCCCGCTGTAACACATGCCCTTTTCTCAATCCCACTACAGTTATTACTGCCCCCAAATTTGACCACACAATCCGTCATGCTTTTTCATGCACGTCCACCAACATAATTTATTGCATTTCTTGCGATAAATGCCCTAAAATCTACATCGGTGAAACTGGGCGACGCCTTTCAGACAGGTTTGCTGAACATCTTCGTTCCGTGAGGATCAATGATGGTGACAAACCTGTAGCCCGCCATTTCAACAGCTCCAACCATTTGGTTTCAGACATTAAAGTCTGTACCATCCTTCCCATTTCCGGTGGCAACGATAACCGCAAGCGGCAAGAGAAGCGTCTCATTTTTAAACTTGGCACCACACATCCTCTTGGTCTTAACGAACGTTTTTCTTTTATTTAATTTCGTAAAAGCTTTTTGTCATTTTATTTTGCTTGGAACTTTTTATTATTAGCTTATGAACTTTTTATTATTAGCTTATGCTCATTCCTTTTCAAGTCTTTGTTTGTATTATTATCGCCTAATCCCTTGAATATTGGACCTGTCATTTATCCAACCCCCTCAGTCTGCTTATTGATTGACTGTAAAAATAATAAATAACTTAACTTTTCCCATCTCATTAATTATTAGTTAGTTTATTTCCCGTGCATTTGATTGGCTACTTTCTACCCTTTGACACCCTTTTGGCATATATATAAGCCCTACTTATTTTATTTCATCTCGTCTTACTCTGATGAAGGGCTGCGCTCTAAACGTCAGTATCTCGTCACTAAATTATTGGCAGTTTACCACCTTTTCACTTTGCTTATATATATATATATATATATATATATATATATATATATATATATATATATATATATATATATATATATATATATATATATATATATATATATATATTATATATATAATATATATATATATATATATAATATATATATATATATATATATATATATATATATATATATATATATATATATATATATATATATATATATATATATATATGTATATATATGTATATATATATATATATATATATATATATGTATATATATGTATATAAGATCTCGTGACTGGGTTCTAGCAGGGTCGCGGGTGCAATTCCAACCGGAATTCCTGGATGTTGAATTTTCGCAATTATATCGAATTTTTTTTGCACCAGAAATACTTAGAAGATTAATTAAATATTGTTGTGTAAAATTACTAAAATATTATTATTGTTCCTACCTTTAATTTCGCTCAAAGCCCGGCCGGGAACAGATTCGATCTGAGCGATAACTACACGCTGGCATGCTTGACTTGTAGTAGCTAAAATTCAAGATTCAAGAAGCTGAAATAAGGAACACAATTCCTGGTACCAAAAGAATTGCATTACTGGTTAACGATCAACTTATAATTCCTTCCGTAAGAAGTGTATTTATAATAATAAAGTAAAAAGGTGTTTTTATGATAAATACGAGGCCGTCCAAATCCCTGTGTTACTGAGGAGATTCGTGCGCTGATGACAACCAGAGATAAATGGCGAAAATTGGCTAGGAAAACGAACGATCCGCTGGCGTGGTCAGGTTATAGAAATTTTAAACGAGAAGTAAGGCGCGAACTGAGGCTCGCAGAACAAGAATACGTTGCAAGCGAGATTCAAAACAACCCTAACAACATGGGTAGTCTGTGGAAAATTATTCGTCGCTGTATCACGAAGAAATCTTAGTAGAAGGATTTATACAAAGGACGAAAAAGTGGTAGCAAACGAATGCAATAAATTATTTAATTCAGTTGGTGAAAAGACAGTGAACAAAATAAAATCACTTGCTCGAGAACGTAATTACGGTTTAGCACAACATCCTTTTACCCCAAGGACTCCGGGGCCGAACAAATCCCTCTGCGCGTGATTAAAGACTGTCTCCCAATTGTTTTACCGTCATTGACTACCATCATTAATCAATGTTTTACGACCGAAATATTTCCAACTAGGTGGAAGATGGCAGAAGTAACACCAATTTTGAAAAATGGGGACCATGAGGAGGCCAATAATAACCGGCCAATATCACTATTGCCTATATTGTCAAAGATTTGCGAGAAAGTTGGTTTGAGTCAATTTTTACCCTATCTGGTGTCTAATGATCGATTATAACAACAAAGCAAAGTGGAAACAAAAGATGGCACTCAACCAAGACAGCATTAATTCATACAACTGATTTCATATTAAATGCCATGGATAAAAAGAAAACAACAGCTATTGTTCTGTTAGATATAAGCAAAGCTTTTGACAGCATAAATCACTGTATTTTACTCAACAAACTACAAGATGTAGGCGTTTCGAACTCAGCTTTACAATGGTTTGACAGCTATTTGTCTGATCGTAGTCAAATTGTGCATATATTCATCCCTCTCCGATCCTTTACCAATTGTAAATGGGGTCCCGCAAGGAAGTATTTTAGGGCCAATACTCTTTAGTATATACATAAACGATTTACCTACAATCCCACAAAGCTGTTTCACTGATTGCTATGTTGACGACACCAAACTTTCTATGTGTTTTCCTGTGCAGGACTATCAAAACGCTATCACCGACATCAATAATGATCTTATCAAGATCCCAAACTGGTGCTTTGAAAACTTGCTGCTGTTAAACCCTGATAAAACTGAACTGATCGTATACGGAAGCAGACAAATGATCTCCAAACTCCCGGATTTTCAGCTTACTTTATTGGGAAAAGAACTTACCCCAGCGCAATCTGTGAAAGACTTGGGAGTTACGTTTGACAAGAACTTGAACTTTAACAAACATATCCTAAAAACCGTTTCATCTTGCATGTCTAGTTTAGGCCAAATAAGCCGAGTTAAATATGTCCTAAAGAAAGAACTACTTGTTACTGTGATTAATTCACTGGTA
Organism: Chrysogorgia sp. JL179-B06; assembly: GCA_035772405.1. Classification (NCBI taxonomy): domain Eukaryota; kingdom Metazoa; phylum Cnidaria; class Anthozoa; order Scleralcyonacea; family Chrysogorgiidae; genus Chrysogorgia; species Chrysogorgia sp. JL179-B06. The sequence goes on along the minus strand of JAYKKM010000301.1, from coordinate 2,344,018 downwards.
TTTAGCAAGTTATTTTATTGTTCAGCGGTCTGTTCCAATACCACAGATCGGAATGTACGAAAACTTCAAGGAATACAGAACTTTGCAGCCAGTATTATTAGCGAACCAGAAAATACGACCATATAACTCCCGTATTAAAGGAACTACGATGGATACCTGTAAAACTACAACTTTATTATCGCGATGCAATCATGGTTTTTAAATGCATGACGGGAACGGCGCCTACTTATCTAAGTTCGCAATTTGTAACTAGAGGCAGTATAAGTGGAAGATCAACTAGACAATCTTTACAATTGAATATACCACTTCTCAAAAGCGCACCAGGCCAAATGACCTTTTATTTTCGAGCTGTTCAACTATGGAACAATTTATGCCCAGAACTCAAATTGAGTATGACAATTCGAGATTTTAAACATAAATTAAAGAGCATTTTACTTGATAAATTTGTATCAGAATGCATGTAGGAATACTGTAGATTTTTATTTGTAGGTTACATTATATATTATTGTATTTATTATATATTATTAATTAGGTAATTGTCACTGAAAAGCCCCAGTGGGGAGTTGTCAATAAATTATTGTATTGTATTGTATTGTAAACAGTAGTTAAGTTATAATATTGTGAATAACCGCTAGGTTGTTTCGGGCTGGGGCATGTTTCCCTAACATTTTTGTGTTTATGGAAAGGATAGCACCAGTTTCAATCTTGGGAATTGACTTGACATCATTTTGTCCTTCATTATTTTTTTCCGTTTAAACAAAGTATTAATTAGTGCTTTATTGGCGTTAGGGTTATAAAATACCATACCGGTATTGCTGTGCCATTAACCTGACAAGTTGCTTGTTATCGCGGAGATTCCTTCGACTGCAAGAAGGCCAGTCAGATGCAAGAATCAAAGCGAAATTTAACGAAATGAATGTGGTATTGATTAAACGATTCATACGAGAGCGTAGAGTGAAACCGTAAATGGTTATTTGAGGCCTACTCCAGTCCTTTTCGATGTTAGAATCGATGGGTAACACACCTTTCCAAGGCAAAAGCAATGGCGAATGACTGACATGCTGATTTTTCTTACTCTATGAACCAATTATTGCAAAGGATTGAACGAAGAAGACTTGTGTAACTACGAAACTGCATCAACAGATGAAAGACTTGTCAAAGTTAATGCGTATCAGCACGCAATATTCGTACATTAGTTTCGCTGAAAGCGCTTTGGCTAGAATTGTAAAATTCATTAATAATTCATGAAGAAAATTCAAAAGAAATTAATATTTAATCAGCATCTATATAACCCAGGATAAAACATTGATTAATAAAACATCAATGTTTTATCAAAGCTAACTTGCTCAAGTTGAACCTTTTCGGAGTTAAAATAATTTGTTTGTGCCGTTCCTAAAACTTCCAAACAATATTCTACGAATTTTACAAGTTCGTTAAAACATTCGCGGTTGATGTTTATGGGCAATTACAACGGTTCGCCATGCGGCTCGCCATTGTAACTGCCCATAAACATCGGCCGCTCATGTTTTAACAATACTACTTAAAAAAAAAACTATCATGTACTCCGAAGAAAATAATACGTAGTTTATGTCCTAAAACCTTTTCTTTAAATTGTGTCAGTAGACCGAGATGACAAACGACTATAATATTCATCATTTTCGTTTGAAGGATAAGCTCTTTGGAGAAAGAAAACGAAGAAAATGAACCGGATCTCCATCTTTATTCGTATAACTAAGGTATGCAGGTATTTGGAATTATTTTTACAAGTGCTCCACGAGCATCGTTTATATAGTCGTCAACATATATGTCCGCGCTTCAATGTACATAATTCTCGCTTTGTTTATATGGTGGAACCACGTGACAACCACACGTGATTCGAAAGCTAAAGTCGCAAATTGTCACACAGCTTGAACGGATCACGAAACTTGAATGCGTGCTTACCAAATTATATATGCGCGAAGCCATAGCGTTTATAAGTACTCAAAAGCGACAGACGACTTTCTAGCATTGTCGCACATAAAATATACATGAGCAGTTTGTTTATATACAACACACAGAAATACAAAAAAACTTTATTGTGCCTTCCATTGCCAATTTTTTAATAGGTTTAAAGTGTGTTTATAAGATTAAGTAGATTGTCAAAAGCAGTACCACATTAGTCCGACGGACATGAACAAGGAATAACTAGAACTAGAAATACGTGTATGCAACAACCCCTCGCCCGCCGTCATGTAGCGTAGTGTTAATTAGTTAGTTTACTTAAAAATAGATATAACAAATTAATTTGCCAATCGAATGGACTTATAATAGACACTACATGTATCTCTGAGTGCCTTTAAACTATCAAGCTTGTGTTGTTTTTTCCCAGGGGGAAGGAATTTTTCCAAGCCTTCCAGCCTCCCTGGCTACGCCTCTGATTTACATATCAAACAAAGATCTAAGTGAGATTATCATTATGGAAGAGTTGTAAATGCCAATCTTTATAATTAATTCTATAGTTCTTTCAATTTATAAATAAATACTTTAAATCTTCTGGTGTTAATACTACCATCGGTCACTAAGAAATATTTAACTTGTCACATATAGCAGCATAAGACACCAATTGTTTATGACTTAAATAATTAACTTATAGTCAGTATTATATATCAGCTATGCTATGTATGCCCAATTAGTGTGTTGGCAGATTTGTAAATTTGTTCATGAAGGTAAACTTTTAGTTTTAGTGATCGCACATATTATATTAATTTTACATTTGATAGTTTGTAAGAAATGTAATAAAATTATGTTCAACTGTAAGGTATTACTTATACAAGTGGAGGCCAGGCCAGGCCTAACATGCGTAGATCTATAATCCAGTACAATGTTGTTTACAATTACACTTAGTACTCAAATGTACAAATGCCCATACAAAAATTAAAAGGACAACATTTATGCATGCATTACAGTAAATTATATCACCACATCAACATAATCAGGATAATCAAGGCGCATTGTTGGCTGAGCTGACACATCCATGCAATTATATCTAGTATTATAAAATAAATGGAAGTAAATGAGCGACAGCACGCTGTCTAATTGAGCTCAAAAACTGTGTCATTATAACTCAGTAAAGTATAATTTTGTCGTTTTGACGTATTCTAAGTAGTTTAAATCACAAAAGATAGTCAAAGAATACCTGGATACAAGGCTAATGAAGGTACTAACATAACAGAATGTTTTAACTGCAACGTTGAGTACATTTTCATCGCTAAAATCGCTAACGTGTTTTCAATAAATGCTTCCTAGCAACGCACATAACATCGTCTTTTATAACAGTTAAATCTGCATTTTTCATGGCATTATTTTTAATTTAATGGTGTTATTTTATAAAAGAAATAAAAAACCTTGTCTTGTGTGATTATCGAGTTATAATGGCACTCGAGAAGCTAGCAAAACACTGGGCTATCGCCTAATTCATGGACCGGTGTTGTCCAGGACTGCTATAAGCATAACAATTTATGGAAGAGAAAGCAAAAGCATAACAATGGCAGAGAAAGCTTGTGCATATACTACCAATTAAAATATACAGACCTATTGGCTATTATTTAAGTGGCTTACTTAGCAGAATTTTGTCTGTAGTCACATTTAATATTGCATTAGCATCACCAAACTTGTCGCCTTTGTTCACGGTATTTTGACCTACTAGAATCGCTGTTTTTTCTCCTTAGCAAGCAGTATTTCGCGTTGATTGCTGGTGTTTCTCTATGTTTTTGGTGCCCGTAAACAGGGCAACCAACCAGATGGTGGTTGATGACGTTGATGTCGCTCGGTGGCCGTTGATCCATATATATATATTTATAACTAGAAGTTACTATCGCAACGGGAAGTGCTGCCTCGAAAGTCATGGGAAGCGTAATTTTTGATAAAATTTCAAAAATAAATCCACTGTAGTTATGTACACATTTCTATCAATTATTTTAAATCTTTTGACTGGATAGACAGTATACATTATGACTACAGTATGTAGTTGGTGATTGGTAAACAAATTTATGATAAATCACTGCCACTATAAATCATGCTTCTTACTGTGGCAAAGCTGTCAGTGGAATCGCAAGTGTGTGATATGTTATAACAAAGCAAGCGCTAAACATATAGGCGCCGACTAAATAAATACCAGAAATGGTATGTAACAGATGTTTACAATATTGTTGCACCATTATTTATATCGTCCATTAATTTTATTGTTGAGAATGCGATACTTTCAAGATCTTTGTGATGTATTAGTTCATTGCACATGTCCACGACTCCATATTATACTGTAATTGTCCTTTGGGAATACACCACAGTCAACTGCAACCACTGTATATTATTTTCCCAAAGAACTTGTAATATTGTATTTACTGCATACCAAATATTATGGTTATCCATGGCACACAAATAATTCCCATTGTGCACTGAATTTTCACAAAATGGACAAATCCACTGAATTTTCACAAAGTTGAGGTAAATAATTTCTTGAAGACAGTTCCATGTACAGTTTATTACATATACAGTTGGGCAGATCAATATTGTTTTGTGCCTCAACGGGCGATATATTTGTGTCGATCACTGATCGACATTCGACAGGACAAGTTGTCTTCTAACCAACGGCAACAAACAACGGTACGAGGAATGAGATCATGGTTAAAAGCATTCAAGTACATGTTGTCTCCTTGTACTAAGATATTGTCGATGGTTGTCGAGTTCCACTTCGTAACTGGAAGCCCAATAGCTTGTGCTGTTAACAGCGCTGATAAATTCATGAAAGAGCACTGCTTTTCTCGAGACTGGCCACTGAAACCTTAATGGCCTTGATGAATACTTCCACGAGAAAGTAAAGACAAAATAAAGACATAAACAACGTGAATTTCCTGTGAAGGAATTGTCGAGAACTTCGAGAAGGAATTGTCGAGAACTTCGAGAAGAAAACAAACAGCTGGCGCGTGGTGGCGGAATTGAGTCACTTTCGAGCACATATGGATGACGTATGCCGACACACAAACGCAAAATTTAACAAATCGAGATCTGGTCAGCTTAACATAGCTCGGTAAAAGGACTGGGTACGAGACACAGCACCCAAGTCAAGATTAGTGTGCTGCCTACGGCAGGAATTAAACTCGATTCTAGTTAGCCCAAAGCATCCCCGTGATAAGGGACTAAACGCCGGTCGATATTAGCACCCTCGCCTTCAGGCCTTCGGCGATCGGCCGGCGCTTCGCGAGGGGATAATCAAGGATAATAAATGTACAGGCGCGCTGCGTCACAATATTTAGTATCAAATGCTTTTTGAAACTAGTGTTTCTGTTACATCTCTGGTTGTGATTAATCAACTTCCTTTATTACACAATGGTTCATACTTATATAACATAGTATTATTAACATAATCGTATTAGCATATGAGATAAACAGCTTACATTTCACATTTCCCTTCATAATTTTTTTTTTAAATAAAATAAAATCACGAACAAGTAAATGTCAAAGAGTTCAATTAAATATATGTGTCCTAATTATAAGTCCTAAAGTGTTTCTAAGTTTATAACCTACAGCCAACTTATATACTGCTGTTGTTAAATCTAATTGGTTTTCTTCGAATTCTTGTCGATCGACGCAGAGGTTTATCTGTCTCTCCCTGTTCTGGTGAAAAATCTTCTGAGTTGAACTGTTCTGCCATTAATGGAGATTGCGTTTCAGGATTTGGTGCTCCATAATAACAGGAGGTAGACTTTCCGAAGTAATATCTGTTAAGGCTAATGGCTCAATAATAACTTCATCATAGACTGTTCTGACCGGCGGGTTTGTAGGTTCCACTATAGCCTTTCGAATTTGTCTATGGTTTCGACGAACACGTCCCATCGTCGTCTGTACGACACATGATCGTGGAGCTGGTTTTTCAATTACTTCACCGTACATCCCAGGTTTATGTTTGTTGGTTGGGTTTGGTTTCACAAATACTTTCTCGCCTCGTGAAAAGGTTTTCAGCGGTGGTGCAACATTTCGATCATAGTATGATTTGGACCTTGCTCTTCTTCTTGCAATGTCATTTACTACAACTTTGTACGGCACCTCACTCGGGCGCAGCTCTGATGACATTATTGGAAGGATGTCGCGCAGTATTCTTGACATTAGTCTCTGTGCTGGAGAGTATGTATAACTCTGTTGCGGAGTGTTTCTATATGCCAATAGTGCCAAATAAGGATCATCATAACGAGATTTCTTCAGGATGGTCTTTGCCACTTTCACAGCTGATTCTGCTTTTTCATTTCCTTGACTGTGATAAGGTGATGATTTTACCATTGTGAATCCATACTCCTTAGCAAAATTGAGCGTATTTGTGACTATCAAATTGTGGTCCATTGTCGCTGACACATTCCTTTGGAATACCAAATCTTGCAAAATTATTTTTCATCGTCCGAATCACCGTGCTTGCATTCGTGCTTGTTAATGAGTCCAACTCGAAAAAATCGCTGTAATGATCTACGGTGACAAGGTAATCTTTTCCATCAAGACTGCAGAGATCAAAGCTTACTTTACTCCAGGGCAATGTGGGAATATCGTGTGACAACATTGGCTCTGTAGGTCTTTGAGTTATATATTGCGCACAAGTACCACATGCTTGACATGTTTCACGGATGGCTGCTTGCATTCCTGGCCAGAACATAGTCTCTCTCGCTCGCCGAATGCTACTCTCTGTTCCTTAGTGTGCTCGGTGTATCTTCTGTAACATTTCTGGCCTTAACGATGGGGGAATAATCACTTGATGTGCTTTAACAACAACTCCATCATACGTCGATATTTCGTCTCTATAATTCCAATATGGTGTAAGATCTACAGATATGTTAGACTTGCTACTGGGCCATCTGTAGCGTTACATCTTTCTTTGTTTCTTGCTTCAATCTAAGAAACGTATCGTTCGTTAATGTTAATGGTTTAAACTCCATCGTAGCCAGCTCAATGCGGAAAACGTCCCATTCTTGTGTTCCAGCTTCGGTTGGTCTAGGTAAGGATGCCCGAGACAATGTGTCGGCTATTATTTACCCTTCTTATATTGCACTGTAAAGTTATACTGTTGTAATTTCAACATCATTCTCTGCAGTCGTCTTGGCGCTTTACATAACGGTTTCTTGAAAATCGTCTCCAACGGCTGATGATCGGTATGGATAGTGATGTCCTTTTTTCCATATAGATATTGGTGCCATTAGTTCATACCCGTCACTATCGCCAAACACTCCTTTTCGATTTGGGCGTAGTTTCTTTCGGTGGAATCTAGGGTGTGAGATGTAAAACATACAGGTTGACCTTCTTGTAATAAAGCTCCTCCAATCGCTTCTTCTGAGGCGTCAACTTGCAAAGTCACCGGTTTATTGACGTCGTAATATCGCAAGACAGTGGTGGTGGCGATAAGTTCTTTGGCTGTTTGAAAAGCATTTTCTTGAGTGTTCGACCAGATGAATTCTGCATCTTGCCTAGTTAGTTCTGTGAGAGGAAGAACTTTTTCGCTGAGATGTGGAGTGAATTTGGAAAGGTACTGACACATTCCAAGAAACCGCTGCACTCCAGCTTTCATGGGCAGAAATCTTGGTCATGAGCCTGCACGCCACAGCGGTATTGCCCAATCACATAATATAGAAAAAGCCAATTTTTTTATAAGAACTATATTACGAAGGTACAAATACCAGTGAATAAAACTTTACGAATTTATTATTTTTAAAAAGCCCAAATCATTCATAAATCAACATGATCCCAATGACATTTACTGATATAAATTGGAAAGATAGGATATCGTCTGACCCTGCATTCGGTTTGAGCTTTAAAGCCTGCGAGCCTTCTGAATAACTGCCCTTATGGAGACGAAATATCGCAAATATGTTGGAACATATGACGATAAATTTTTATTCTGCACACTTGATTTAAAAAAACGCACAAATCATTCAGAAAAATAGGTATGATCCTCAGCCGATTCACCAAGGCTGAATCATATTTCCTTCCCACTAGACTCTGCTTTTAAGACATTAAAACCACAATACTGACAGAGCATAACGGGAAACCGCCACTTACTTGCGAACTCGAGGTCGCACGTTCAGACGAATTCCCTGCCTCTTTCTCCTCGAAATCCTGACGAAATAGGCCATGTTTAGCATCAAAATAATCGCTAAGAATAGAGCTTTATCATCGTGCAAAGCGTTCTGGGATATACGCTACCGATTGTAATGAACAGCGGCTTTCTGCGCGCGTGAATTGAAATTTGCGCGTGAATTGAAATTTGCGCGCGAATTGAAATTGTTTACAACTCGCAGAAACGTATATTTTCATACTATAAATAATTTATGAGTGGTAACCTTTCACAGTACGACTTGGAAAAGTTCAAGGATGATATTGAGATAAAAAAAACCCACTGCCTCAAACTGATGTAAACAATACCATTTGGGCTTAGTACTTCAAGTACCCTAAACATTATGTATCAGAAACCGCTGCACAATTGGTGGGCGCAGAAACAACGGCTTACCGGGATTTCTGGCCATGGTTTGTTGGCCTTGCATGGCATTTCTTTTATCGCCGTTACTTTAGCTGGATCTGGTGCTACTCCTTTGTCTGTTAGGTTGTGTCCCATGAATGTAACTGACTTGGACTTGAATTGAATCTTCTTTGCTGACAATCGTAAACGAAACTCGCTGCATTTCTCTAATAAGGCTACCAGGTTTTTGTCATGATCTTCATCAGCTTTCTCTTTAGTTTTTCCACAGCCAATTATGCATATATCATCTGCGATGTTGATCACGCCCTTGAGGTCTTCCAAAAACTCATGTTGTCAGCGTTGATATTCTTCTGGTCCTGAAGAAATACCAAAAGGCATACGTGTGTAACGATACCGGTCATTTTGGACCTTGGAAAGTCGTGAGTAACGAAGAAGGCTCGTCTAACTCGATGGTGTGGAAAGCTTCTGTTACGTCAACTATTGAAAAAACATTTGCGTTTGCTAGTAGTGGAAGTTTTTCTTCTATAGTTGGTATTGTGTATACTGGTGTTTTGATTGCTTTGTTGATGGTCTGACTGGGGTCAATACAGATTTTAATTTTCCCTCCTGGTTTCTCTTTCACTAGCATATATACATCACTGTCCGTGATGCCCTTGCACCAAAAACAAAGTGACGTTGACATTGTTTGGTCGTCGTTACGGTCTACATGATAACTTCGGCCTTTGTTGTTATAGTTTTCTTGTGGCAACCCTCTGGCAGTTCCACGATCTGGTGGATAACTTCGGACTTTGTTGTTGTAGTTTACGTGTTCTTGTGCCGACCCTCTGGCAGTCTTCATTAATTCGTTTGTAATCGTTGTCGTTTCAAAAGCTTTTGCTAATTCAACGACTTATCTGACAGTTATTTCGCTTGAGAGCCCTCTCGGTGTCTATGACCTTTTCCGATTAGTTTCACTCGCAACGGTTCAGACACAGCGCCAGCGATAAACTGGTCTCGCATTAATTCGTCGGCGAAATTTCCGTATTCACATTGTGCTCCATGATTTCGCACCCGAGATTCCCAAGCACTAATTGACTCATTTTCTTGCTGCATTAAACTTAGGAATTTCTGTCTTTCCCCAGAGACCCCAACGCTTGCTCCGTAATATTCTTTGAGCGCTTGAATTATGGTCTAATGGTCTAATAAACTTTATTTAAAGAAGGTAAATACATCTATTACAATAGTATTCTGCCTGATGGCCTTCACTGAAAGAAAATAGTAATATTAATTAAAAATACATAAAATAGGATTATTGACTACAGTTACAGGTTAGTTGATATTTACATTTTGTACAAGAAAACTCTTCTAAATGGTTTGCATTTTTGTTTTGTTCAAGAAAAACGTTTTTTAGAGCTTTTTTGAAGTTAGCAATAGTCATATTATCAATGTCTTTTAAATAATTTGGTAGAGAATTAAACAACATAGCTCCACTGTATGAGATTTTTGTTTTTCCAAATTCGCTTAATACTTTCGGAACTTTCAGATCTGTTAGTGAAGATCTTGTGCTTACACTATGCGCTTCATTAACGAATTGGAAAAGATTATACAAATTAGCTGGAGCTTTGTTCTTTAAAAGACTGAACACCAAAATGAGTTTTCTCATTTTAATTAAGTTTGGTATTGGAATCCATTCAAGTTTTATAAATAACTTAACTGAAGGGTCGTAAGTAGTTGCTTGCAGTATAATGCGAGCTGACCTTTTTTGTAATTTCAAAAGATCGTTGAGTCTCTCATTAGAAGCATTACCCCAGACAGTACAACAGTATAGAAGGTAAGGATAGATTAATGACTCATAGAACATAATACGAGAATGAAAAGGTAGATTTTGGCGTATTCGTTTAAATAAAAAAAGTATTTTGTTTATAGTTTGATATATATTTGTTATATGATCATTCCATTGAAGTAAACTATCAAAGTAGACTCCAAGGAGTTTAGATGATTCTACCTCTTCAATCATTGCATTGTTTATTTTAACATTAAGCTTTTCCGTCTTATCAAATTTTCGTTTAGAGAATATCTTCATACTTTTGGTTTTTTTACCATTTAGAGACATTAGATTTGTATTTACCCAATTTGATACTTCTTTGATATCATTATTCAAGTAAATATTTAGATTCGTTACTGATAGACTGGAAGCTACCAGTGTAGAATCGTCTGCAAAAATAAATGATGTTGTATCACTTTGTTGAAGAGGAAGATCATTAATAAAGATAAGAAATAGTAGTGGTCCTAAGATTGACCCTTGGGGGACACCGCAATTTACCGGCAATGAATATGATAAGGATGTCTTAAATTTAACTTTTTGGCTTCGATTTGATAGATATGACCTGAACCAGTTTATTGCATCTGGTTGAAAATGATATAATTCGAGTTTTTTTAGTAATATTTCATGGTCAATTATATCAAATGCTTTCGAAAAATCAAGTAAGATTAATCCGCTGATTTCGCCCTTTTCGATCGACTTTAATAGGATTTCATATAGTGATAGCAGCAGGGTTTCACAGGAGTGATTCGCTCTGAAACCATGTTGATATTTAGTCAAAAGTCCATGACGTTGTAGAAAATTATATGAGTTATTATAAACATGTCTTTCTAGTATCTTAGAGACAATTGAGAGTATGGATAGTTGTCTAAAGTTTGATCTATCGGATGCCGAGTCACCTTTATGTTTTGGTGTAACTCTAGCTTCTTTCCACAACGAAGGAAAAATGCTGCTGCTGATGCTGATATTACATAATTTAGTGAGTGATTTAGCAATAGAAGGAGCTGCTTCCTTCAAGAAAAATGCGTCAATACCATCTAACCCAGTAGCTTTGTTAACATTTAGATTGTTTAAAAGTATAAGGACTGTTTCTTCAGTTATAAGAGGTATACTAAAGTTAATATTTTCAGGAATATGCGTATTAATAAATATTTTTAACTTTGTCAAGTCTATTTGAATATTAGAGGGTATTTTTTCCCTTGTTTCTTGAACTATATTAACAAAGTATGTGTTAAAAATATTACTTATCTCTTGATGATCAGAGTATTTTACATTATTTACAATAAGAAATTCAGTAGACGTGTCTGGTTTTATTGACGCAGTTTCCTTGAATATTTTCCAAAGCACCTTAGGATTTGTGATGTTATCATTTAAGAGTTTGGTATAATAATTTCCCTTAGATATACGAATTTCTGCGACAACTTTGTTTCTATGTTGCTTATATAATAGCCAGTCTCCCTGATGATTGGTTTTCTTAGCTTGTTTTAGATATCTATCACGCAGTTTTATATTTGTTCGTATGTCTTTGGTAAGCCAACCTGGCAGGTGTTTTGATTTTACTCTTTTTTTCACTAATGGAGCATGTTTATTCAAAATATTCAAGTAAATCTCATTCCACATACTAAGATAAGTATTAGGATCATCTATGTCTTCGAGTAGGTGCCATGGTTGTTGATTTAATTCGTTATTTAAGAGATTTGCATTTAAGTTTTTCATATTCCTATATGTTATTGTCTGATGTTTAGGTATTTTTATTTCTTTTGGGTTGATCTTTCTAGTTACAAAAATTAAGTGATGATCACTTAATCCAGTCTCAATGACTCCAGACCTCAAGACAAATTGAGGGTGTGATGTATATACATGATCTATTATAGATTTTGATTCTGGTCTGGTAACTTTGTCTATCAGTTGTGTATGTTGAAAAGATGTCATTATAAGTTTTAGAGGTCTGTATTGGGTTTTGTTTAAAGTATTAACATTGAAATCACCTAGTATGAGTACTTCTTTGTCCTCTTTTTCCAGGACTTTCATCATCTTGTCAAGTTCATCTCTCCATTGAACAAGGTTCGCTGGAGGGCGATAAAGTAGACAAATGATTATAGGTGATGATATGCGAAATGAAATTTCAATACAAACTGATTCAATTAAATCAACATGCATGTTTTCCAAATCTTTTCTATGCTGAAAGTCAATTGAGTTTGGAATGTAAGCCAGAATTCCACCCCCTCCCGAGTGAAGTCTATCTTTCCTAATACAGCAGAAACTGTCTATTTTTAATTCATCATCCGACCAAGTATTATTTAAATGAGTCTCAGTAAATCCAAAAATAACATTACTTTTTTGACGAGTGTTAGTTATATCACTAATCATAATTTTAATCAAGTCTAGTTTATTTGTGATTGCCTGCACGTTCAAGTGTGTAATTAAAAGACCTTTATTTGGTAAGGTATTATATATTATACTATTATCATTGTCGATTGGATTGCTGTCCCCCCCAATATGGGTATAATAATTTATTATGTTATTTTCTGTCTGGGGAATAAATACCTCTTCATTGGACTCAACTTGGTCTTGAATCATTATGTTTTTGTTAAAAGCTCTTCTGCTTGCCTAAGTGTTTAATAATACTTGATGCAAAAATAGATGTACCTTTCTTATTTAGGTGTACACCAGATCGATTTAAACACGATTGATCGATTTCATTGTGCTCTAAGATTGACCAAGAGTTTTTCTTACAATGTTCATTTATGAGTAGGTTAACCTGATTAATTTTGTCATTTAGAGCTACATCATCTTCTCTAAATATTATTTCTGATAATGTTACCTTGGTGTTATGTGATTTTTCTGTAATAAGTTTTCTAAGATCCAGAATATCTTGCGCAATCTTCGTTGGACGGTTTCTTTTGAGATCGTTTGTTCCCACATGCAGAATTATCTCGTCAGGCTGTTTCTGTACGGTTGGTTCAATGTAATATTTCATGTCAGCACATGTAGCTCCAATAAATGAGTTATTTATAATCCGGTTATTTGTTGATCTACCGATTTTATGAGCTTCGAGATATTTTGGAATTGAGTCTCCACAAATAACTGTTGTTCTTTGTTTGGATGTGGGGCCGAGGTTACGTATGGATCCCGAATTTTTTCCAGCTGAGGTTTCTCCCAAGCGGAGTAGCTTATGGGAAGTCTGCTTGTCAAGGTTTCTCTTCATTTGCGAAGGCTTGTGTTGTGCCGCTTCATTATTTGCATATTCGGCATCGATTATTAATTCTTCAAAAAAAAAATTACACGATGTGGTTTCTTTAGTTCCGTTTCACTTAGTCCTAAACTGTATTTGTATACTGTTCTTACGGCAGGAGACAACGAAGCTCTAAGACAAGCCATTGCCTTGTCTGTATTTGTCCACTTTTCGTCAGCCGTCTCATTCGAAGCATCGTACCAATTGTTCATGATACAATAGTCTGTTAAATCTTCGACAAACACTTCGACGTCGTTCTTCTCATCGCCTGTACTTTTGAATACGGGAAACGGCAAGCTTGATGAAGCCATGATACTGGGTTCGTTTTCGATTCGTTTAGTTTTGCGCGGACCCCACACCTGACACCATGTTACATCTCTGGTTGTGATTAATCAACTTCCTTTATTACACAATGGTTCATACTTATATAACATAGTATTATTAACATAATCATATTAGCATATGAGATAAACAGCTGACACTAACATATATTGACATGCACTACCAACATTTCGGTCAACAACATCAATAGTCAATTATTTTTAATTCTTAAAACATCAATCCTCAAATATTTCATAGCTAAGCCTTTTATTCAGACTCGCTGCAGACAAGCTGGTTGAGCCAAGACGGATGGAATCAAATGCTGACCCACTCGCAGCGAGTTCCGAACAAATGGGATAAAATGCGTAAAATTAATTCAGTACGTACACCCGATGTACTCCTAAACAATGTCGATCATGTGGATAATCAAGGGTGATAATCTTAACGGGGTGGTACAATGCCCGGTCGTGTACAATGTCCGGTCATCTCTGTCAGGGAAATTGTTTCAGTAAATTATATCCATCAACCGCGGGCATTGGTTGTATTGGTTACGATGACCAGACCTGCACGGGGCAGAAAGTAGGTAAACATGGATATTTATGGATCTATTTAGGGATCATTTTGTGTTATTGTCTTTAAAATAATATTTTTCAAAAGCGATTTTATGTTTGTGAATATTTAAACAGTATTGTAAACTCGAAAAAACGCGAAATGAGTAATTTAAATAACGAATGGCAGGCTGAAGCTACACCAGCAGAGGACTAAACGAGAGGGAACAGTCGTTAAAACAAAACACAGCAAGAAGGATTGCGACAGAAACAATTCAACAACGAGCAAAGCGACGCGAAGTGTTGAAGCAAAAGAACACAAGAAGGGCTGAGACAGAGACATCTCAACAACGAGCTGAGCGACTCGAAGGCAAGAAGGGTTGAGATAGAGACATGTCAATAACGAGCGTAGCAACTCAAAGTGTTCCAAAGAAACGAAAATAATGAGAAAATATTATTCTCGTAATTTGTGCTTTATATACTACAGAATAGTAAGCGTTAGTACATATTTTAATATTTCATGTACAGTATGTTTATTATTTTATTAAAATTATAAATAATATTCATTAATGAGCCTATACACTGCACAGTACTGGTAGTTGATAGGTTGTAAAAACGTGCAGACTATAGCTGTGTTTATACGATCTGGGCGTGGCTTACAATTTTGTAGTATATATAAACAAACATTACCATGTACTGGTCAGTGTTAATATATAAACTGCTGTAGTGAATAAACGATCGCTTGGAGTAGACAGATGCATTGGAATGCAGTGTCCCTCAGGTCTCTGTGGTTGGACCAATTTTATACCTACTATTATACTTCGCCGTTAGCCGAAATTTTGCGACATGATAAAAAGTCGTGTCATCCATATGCTGATGATACACAGCTATATGTATCCTTTTCGAGTAATGACGATTTGGAGCTCAATAGTACTATGGCAAATATTGAAAAATGTTTAACTGATATTGACACATGGATGACTTAAATAAACTCAAATTAAACAACGACGAAATGGACCATCTTTTTCTTTTTTCCAAGCATTTTTCCAGCAGGGTTTTCCATCGCTTCGTTTTGGATCCGATCTCATTCAGCCATCTTAATCTGCCAGAAACATTGGAGTAATTTTCGACAATACTATATGTTAATACAACCTCATGTGAAGTATGTTTGTAAAGTAGCTTTCTATCATTACGTAACATTGGTCGCATCAGAAAATTATTATCGGTCAAGACTACTAAAATCCTTGTTCATGCATTTGTGTCTTCCAAACTTGATTACTCTCATTTTCTTTTATGTAATGTTCCTAAATATATCCTAAAGAAGCTTAAATCTGTGCAGAATGCTGCTGCTCGTCTAATTACTTGTTCTCGCAAATATGATCATATATCACCAATTCTGATTGATAACACTGGTTACCTATTGCTGAACGTATTAAAGTCAAGATCCTATTACTAACCTTCATGGCTTTACATGAACAATTTCCCATGCACCTACATTGAACACCTAATCACTCGATACTCGCCAACTTGATCCCTCCGCTCGTCGTCAGAACTAGCCTTGAACAGGATAAATTACAATCTGAAGTCCTATAGCACTAGATCCTTTGCTGTTTCGGCTCCAGAACTTTGGAATAATAAATGCCTATAGTCATTAGATCTTGTGACACTCTTTGTACTTTTAAATCCAAGCTTAAGATTTATCTTTTCAAAATTGCCTGTGAACTTAACTAATTGTTTCACTAGTTATTAATTTATTATTGATATTGTTTGTTAGTTGTCATTGTTGTAAAGCGTCTAGAGCAGATATGTATAGGCGCTGTATAAAATTCCATTATTATGTTATTATTATTAATTTCTTCTTGGCTCTCCTATTTTCTCGGCTACGGCATCTCTACTTCCTTCAACTTTTCAAAAATGCAGACCAAGGCGACTAGCGTTCCTCTCTCCCCCTTTCGTTCTCTTCGAGATAATATAATTCACTTAAAAAATTTTATTTTAGGATTTTGTGTTTGGTGTTGTCCAGAGGGCATTAACAATTTCAATAATTCTCGCGATCATTACGAAGAAATCTCGTTACGTCAGCAACCACTCACAGCGCGCGATATTACCGAAAGTAACCTGTACCATATAATAATTTAAGATAATATATAATTTTTAACCGCTAAATGGAAAATCATGATGCTGCATTTTATGAGATGGACTTGTAATATAACAAAATTCATTACTGTACAACTTAATCTGATGCAATATAGTTAGAGAATAAAATAATGGAGTAACGCAAGGAAAATATTAGAATGCAATGCATGTCTTAACGTTCTCTATTTAATTTAATTGCCTGCAATATGATAACAAAAATAATTATGCATGAAATACTATGCAATTGGATGTAATGCAATACAATGCAATAATACACGTTTTCTTAAACACATCAGTATTTCATTACCTGTGATTTCACTGCTACAGTCTAGGGAAGCATTATCGTCTGGTTTTGGAACTTGTTCTTCGTTAGTACCGGTACCTAAGAAAAAAACTATGCGATCATCATTTGAGCAACATCTTAAACGGACACCAAACTCATCAACATGAAAAACAACATTATTTATATTTTAATATGCACCGAGACAAACAATATTGTATACTAGCTAAAAATGTTGTTAACTTTGATTTACAAAAACGTTGTCTTATGTTTATTACGATAGAACATATGCAAAAAAGCATATTAATAATTGTTCACCGTTTTTTATATTCCACTATGACGTTAGTTTTAAACATTACATTTGCGAGATCTGACGCGTTCTTCCTACACGGAGACCATACCCCCATAGGCTGGGGGTTGTCATTATAATTATGTAAATTAATAATAGGAATAAAAGAGTCATTTGAAGGGTATTTGTAAAGGGAAGAATTGTAATAAAGGTCCTTCAAGTAATAGATCAAACATGAGAAAGAGTGTTTCATCCGAAATCGAAACATGGAGAAGTAGGTTAAATAAACTATAGGCCACGCCGAGATTTGTTAAAGAACATTGATAAGTTGTATTCATAATGAACACTTTCGAACACTCTTAAACTGCGCTTCTCAAACGAGTCAGTGTCTTGAGAAAAAACTAGAAATTTTTCTATATCCATATACGATTGTATATGGATATAGAATAATGATTTCCTTTGTTATTATCTTATGAATTATAGATGAGGTGGGGAAGCACACTGTTATTTTCGAGGAGTTAAAATAACTCGGTCAATGGAGTTAAATTAACTCCTCCGGATGGAGTTATTTTGGTTGAGTTATTTTAACTCTGATATTGGAGTTAATAATACTCCTCCATCGAGTTAAAATAACTCCACCATGACGAAGAGTTATTTTAACTCCCACACCAGAGTTAAAATAACTCTTCTCACATAGTGAAATCAATTCTGGTATCAACTGGAGTATTTTAACTCGGTCACTAGAGTTAAAATAACTCTTATACGAGTCAAAATAACTCTATAATAATGGGTCATTATAACTACAACAAGAGAGTTAAATTAACTCTTGAGCTAATGAAGTGCTATATTACAAATAACGGTTATAATTCAAAATTTAAATTCAAAAATTTAAATAAATAACAAATTGGACGTTAAGATCAACGAGATAATTTGAAATAATATGAACAGTCACAGGGTAATTAAGATACCAACTGTGGAAAGATGGATAAGTATAGTTGACAAGATTAAGTAACTAAAACGGACGAATTAAAGAAGATAAAAATAACGACGAAGGTAAGAAAGAGAAGTTTTCGTTTAATCGATTGTTTAAATTTGGAAATAGGTAAACTTCTACTAACGAGAAGTTCGAGATTGGAATTGGAGTGAGCTGAAGAAATTATGGAGAAATAATCAGACGAGATAGCGTGTTTAGTGAACCGAGAATGTGAGAGAACGCTTGAGAGTGCTGAGGCGGTTAATTTTTTCCCTGTTAATGACGAAATGCCCATGTGCTTTCTAGAGATGTTCGTATGGAAATGTCAGCTTATTTTTCCGAAATACAATGCGCCACAATACGAGATCTCAGTAACATGACAACCGCGTTCTTGGTTTGAAAACAAAATGTAAACAAATATGCGGAAATGCGGAAGAGCATAATTTAGAGATTTGTGTTCGTACTTGGAGAGAGTGTGGTACTGCAAAAGGTAGCGAAAAATTAATAATAATTTTATCTGGAGCGTTTGTATTCTCTCGCGTGGCCGGATCAGAAAACAAACGGCCAATAAAGATACCAATGCAACGATCAAGAAAAGCTTCCGGATAACCATTACTTTGAAGGAAAATTATTTTGAAGGTAAATTGAGGTCGCAAAGCCATCGGACACATTAATCGAAAGATCTAAAAATGGACTCATTCGATCTCGTGCACTGGCCACCATCAAACCATTGTATTTGGTAGCAGAGGGTATCATAATTGTTAAGCTGAATAATGTTCGCCTAGCAATTTATATGTTACCCATTGTAGAATGAATTGTATTGTAGAATGAACCAATTCGAGAATGCTCTCGATATATTTACATATTTTCACAACATTTATCTATTTATATTTTATAATATGAAAGAGGCTATTTGTTTAAATTAAAAACCCTTTTATCACAAACCTTTCTGTGTTTCTTATCCTGCAGCTGTATCTGATTTTAACTCTGGGAGTAGAATTAAAGCTGGTGGAGTTAAAATGACTCCATAAAACGGATGTTTTGAATCTTTTTCTAATGACTCCTTTTTCAGAGTTAAAATATACTCCCAAATAATAGTTAAATTGACTCCAATATCGGAGTTAGAATAACTCCGTTTATCAGAGTTAAATTGACCCCCAAATCGGAGTTATTTTAACTCCCAAAAGCGAGTTAGAATTAGTGGAGTTAAAATAACTCCGAAAAACTGAGGCGTTTTGAACCTTTTTTAACTCCATTTTTGGCGTTAAAATAACTCCTTGAAAAATAACTCCTTGTTTGGTCTTTAAATGCATATATTCCAACACTCGAAATTTTCCTTCACCATAAATCCTTAGAACATGTAGTTTATTCGAGTGAAATGCCAAATATTACTTGTAATATACCCACAATCTTATCCCGGCATTACCACCACTATATATACAGAACTCGTGACTAGGCTGTCGGCAACGGCTTCCATAGCTCAGTGGTCAGAGCACTGCACTAGTATCGCGGGTTCAATTCCAGCCGGAAGGCCTTGAAGTTGCATTTTTCGCAACTGGTCCCGGTTTAGTCTTTGAATGTATATATATTCCAACACTCGAAATTTTCCTTCACCATAAAATACACCCCTTTGGTCTTAAAATGTATGTATTCCAACACTCGAAATTTTCCTTCACCGTAAATCCTTATATATCCGTAAATCCTTATATATCCGTAAATCCTTATATATATATATATATATATATATATATATATATATATATATATATATTATTATATATATATATATATATATATATATATATATATATAATATATATATATATATATATATAATATATATATATATATATATATATAATATATATATATATATATATATATTATATATATATATATATATAGGAACATATATTATATATATATATATATATATTATATATATAGGAACACCAGAAAAAGACGCTTTACTTGAGATGGCCGCCGCTGAGGCCGTTGAAATGTCACATGCAACAATAGTAAGTAGTATTGGACTTGATGGTACGGGGACAGATTTAAAATTTATACGATCGCCAAACACTGACTCTGCGTACCGCCAGGCCAAGCTGACCTCGATAGTGTCGCTTTATACGGCGAATTTCGCCAATCAACTTTAAAGCCATTTCAGATCGATAAAACAGCCCCTATCAAGCTCCAACGAACGACTTTTCGAACGACTTTTTGGAACACGTCGCTTCATATTCTAGTTTACTCGCTAGTTAAGCAAGTTTGGCGCACTTGTCGTGTCACAACACTAACCCCACAGCTTTGCCTAGAGAGTCAGTGTTTGGCGATCGTATAAATTTTAAATCTGTCCCCGTACCATCAAGTCCTATACTACTACGCGGTCACACGCGTGAAAAAAGCCACTAGATTGCGAGTCTAGTGGCGTCAACGTCGTCTGTTGTGTCTTTTCTCAAGTGATGGTCGCGTGTGTTTCAATGTCACTCGTTAACTATTTTGTGTCCTTGTGACTATATGCGTAGGAGTCAATACCATTATCTAGAAGGTAGCGTTTATCGTCAAAGCAGGACAATGACATCTTATTTATTTCATAGCTTCCAAGCTCATGTTTGACACTTCTAATAGTCTTCATTGTGTGTCGCAACTGTTTCTCATCGAGTAATACACTTTTGTAATCCTCATGTTTAATTACGTTTTTAACTATGTTCTTTCTGATGCCTTTAGCAGTTTCCCACCACCGCCACTCTCTTTTAAATAACTATACATCTTACTACGCAGTCCAATGAACTCAACAATTGGCACCCCAGCTCACTCATCTTTCATTTTACCAATTACCTTCTTGTTCTCTTTGAAAGCAAATGGACTGTCAACAGGGTAGTCACTATTATCAAACTTTTCGCGATCCTTTAAGAAGTCCTCATAGACGTCGTCAGTCATGATTGTGTATAGCAGACTATCTGTGTCAGTGAAGTGCAACCTACACCTAGGATACTTTTCGCACATATAATTGTAGTGAAAGTCATACATCAACGTTTTGCTCAAGTCGAGTATGCACATCCCAACGTATGCGGGTCTGTTCAACACCAACGTTTCCTTGATTTTGTGAACAGCAACCAAGTTCTCATTGAAAATCTTAGAACTCACAAACGTTGGCTTTGAGACCAACTTTCGAAGACTCTTCTCATTTGTCATGAGACGGACGTCTACACGCTTCCTCAAGTTCTCCATGGTCTTACCAAAAACACTGTTGTTCATTAGCTTGAAGAAGTCCTTTTCAAAAGCGTTTTTAGCACCAGTGCGTTTTGTTGTGTTAAAGTCAATATATCTACCCAACCACTTAGACTGATCGAATTGCAACACTCTATGGACCTTCTTGACTTTCAACCCTAACTCTTTGTATAGCTGTAGATTCCTGTGGTGGAGAACATACTTATTTTTGTCTCTCAAATTTGTCACCAGTTTTTTCACAAGACCGACACTCACGTTGAACTTTTTTCTGATCTTCTCACAATATTCTGATAACATATCTACAGTGATTTCCATCTTCTCTGGTGCGAGTGGATAGTCATTGTGCAGATCGTACAAGTGGTGTGGGTATTCCAAATCAACTTCCAATATCAGTCCCTTTTCTCTATCGTTGTGATAGTCACACAGATTAACCTTTTCTCTCCCTGTGAGCCACTTAAAACCACCAGTGGGGAGACTTTGACTCATTGCCCAAACATACAAATTGTTAGCGTCAAGGTACATCAAGTATTTCGACTCTTCCGTTTCGTCATACTTTTCCATATATTTGTTGTTCGCTTGTCCATGTCTATTAGCGATGTAACTCACACCGCCACGCATGCCTAACTCTATGAATTGAAACATGTCAATGTCAGACAGCAATTCAAGCTCCACACCAGTCATCTTCAACATTGCATCCCAAGCCAACCCAGGTGATGTGAAATAGTGACACGGATCCAATCCATTTTGTTGATTGCATGTTTTTCTAAAGTTCTCGAAAACGTCAGCCAACAACAACACATCACACTTCAAATAGAGATCATGATAGTCACCCATTGTCTGCAAATCAAACGCTCTCCACACGTTCTCTGCGTGTTGGTAGTCAGCTTCTGAATGTCAGTAGCGTTGAGAATACTATGGAACTCTTCTTGTGCAGGCAACTGTGTCTCAGAGAACCTCTCCATAGAGTCCATATAATCGTAAGGATAAACGCCTTTCTTTTTGACCAATTTGAGTTGTTCTGCACCTTGAAACACCTTGGAAGTCTCAATGTAACCATCGTCTGGTAGATTCTTCACCAAGTTGTCCAAACTACTACTCATGAACTGAAAGCTGTCCAGAAAGACCAAGTGTTTGCCAATCATGAAGGCCATATATTTCTCCATGTTATTCGGGATCACATTGATGTCTTGACCAAACTTGCCAATCTCCTGCATGATAAAGTGGCTGTCATAACCACGAAGATTATGAAATATCACAGGTATTTTGTTAGTCAATCTAAAGTTGATATTGCAATCACGATACGCGGACCCACGGTATTTGCTTGTGATGTGACAATGATCTCTCACCCTGGTGTCGTCATCAACGTAGTCCACGCCACAAATATGAAAACACTTAGCATCAGCGAAATCGTGAGCATCGTCAGCAGTCAAAACCATATCTTTTTGAAAGTGTTCTTTCCTTGTCTCTTCACAATATTTAACGACTTCAAACATCTCCTCAATGAACTTGTAAACAGCGTTCTCACCACGATAAACTTTGACTGGTTTACTAAAAGTATCGTCATAACAACAGACTAGTTTGTAGCCATACCCACAGTCAACGTGTCTTTGATAAACGTTTGTCCAACTTGACTCACTTGATGGCTCTGTAGTGTGAACCTTTTGTGTGATAGCTTCGAAGTCTGCATACACCACAAATGGCACGTTGAGTTGTCTATGAAAGTTATTGTACTTCACCTTAGCGCCCTCACATGGCATCTTGATCGCTTGCTTTCCATTCACTATTAGGCAAACGACACTTTGTTTCTCAAGCACAGCTGAAGAGCTGAAGCACTGCAAACAATATCTACAAAGATGCTTCCTTCCTCTATGTTTGGTTTGGTTGAACATGAACTTATTGACGTCCTTTATGTACACATAATGTTGTGTCTCTTTGTCTGTTATCAACAACAAGTCCATATGATCATCAAACTTTTCTTCTGAAATGTGCACAGGGTAAGGCTGCCTATTATCATAACCAAAGACACTAATGATGATGTTATTAGCCTTCTCAATCTTATTATAGTCCTTGAGTGTGACTGTGAAACTTACTCCAGTGTAATCTAGCTCAGACACACGCTTGACGTAATTAGAGACTCTCTCTGGGTGTTGTCTGATGTCAAGTTTGTGCGCTAAGTGACACCATCTGAAGCACTCATTGTCGTCGTTTTTAACGTTAATCAAACCCTTCGCACTATTGGACAATTATTTTGGCAATGCAATGTAGCTTGACCCAGCGAGGGGCATGAGTAAGTCACAACGCTTATGTAGTGACCTTCTAGTTTCTCTATTATCCATCCAGATCCTTCCGATAACCAAGCTGCCACACGTGATTGCAATTGTTCTGCGCCATGTTCGACAACAACACCAATGTCGCGCTCGTTAAGAATGGTCATGTTTTGGTGTTAAAATAAGCAGTTTTATGAGTCGACGAGCCGACTTCTAACGGTTTCTCAAAAGTGATTTTAATTGTTTCTACCGCCTTCATTCCATTGGTTCTTCTTAGTTCTCGCTTCAAGAGACCTCTGACAGCAGGTCTACTCAGACTCAATTGGTTGATGTCGTCGTCATGCACTATTTCTACAAGATAATACCTTGTTTAGCCTTTGAATGAGTGTTCTAACAATCTGATTGACCACTCGCTCCTATTGTCTCTAGGCGCATCGTCATAACTAGCTCTTATAGCGCCACTTCTAACGAGAGGTTTCCACGCCCGTCCACCAATTCTAACTTGTCTTTTTGTCAGTGGGTTTTCTATGGTGTCACCCATGGCTTCTGTACTTATACTACACATTTTTTTCTCTAGACCACTGACTGTAATAATGATCGCTGTCGTCACACCATCCTAACTTTGGGTACACTACCCCGAACAGATTATCGTCAAACTTCTCTTTCACCTTTCCGTCTTTAAGGTCTGACACCCTCTCGAGTGTCTAGAATTGTCTTCTATGACACAACCTGATGATGTAGTATCCATATCTGCTGACGTTTCGACCCTTTATCAACCCACATGAGTACAACACATTGACAACTTTCAAGAAGTCCTCTTTTATCAACTCGAGGTGCTCACCCTTCACAATGTTCCGTAGTCTCCTCCCCATCCACCAAGACCGCTTGTGAATACTTTTTGGTCGTGTGAGCAGTCTCATGTCACTATAACTTTGAGTGTAGCCCCACTCGATGTCGCCACACTTTGGACACACATACCCACCACAGTCACTTAAGTTTTTCACAACGCCGCAACAATGATAAAGCTTGGAGGTGCCTCCACACTCAATTTGCGCTTCATTCGCGATCTCATCAATTGTCAAACCATACTCATTTGTCTCATAAGTTTGTCCATCACTTATACTTGGTAGACATTTTTTTTATCGAACTACCACCCACGCTACTACTCCACTACCCAAACCTAACGCACCAACAAACAACAACTGATACTCCTTCATTTCCGCATTCGGTTGGTAGTAATCCGCAATCTTCGGACTCTCGGTGAACACTCGACCGCCATACTGAATGGTCACTACGCTTCTAAGTTCTTCCAACGCGTGGTTTCTGTCGTTGATGTCAGCGTTAGCATCTGAGAGCATTTGCCGCAAATGTTGGATCTTATCTTTTTTAGCAACCTCATTTTCATACCACGCTTCTTTCGATTTTGCTAATTGTTCCAACGCATGGTTGTGTCTTTTCATCTCGGACTCGTAACCCGTATGATTAAACTTCGAAAACAGAAAACCAGCACCTGCAAAAGCTACTGCATTAAACATCCCTACAACCAGAACACTCACCATTAACTTACGTTGGTTTGAATGGATCTGTCGGTATCCACTTTTTCGATTGAAACCATTTTACTAACAACGTCCCCACACTAACAGCTACAGCAAGTTTCACTGTACCTTTCACAGTCTCTGGTGTTCCCAATGGTTCTCTCAAAACCTTTCTCGAAACCATACTCACTACCACAGCACCAGTCGTGATGAGAAGCGCGTCATACAATTCGTTCATGAGTTATTTTCGATCGATCGCAGTCATATATATTGTCATATGTTTTGTTTAAGAGTCAAATGTGTCTAGTGTTGGACGACTTTCTGACGCAGGTGCTGCTGCAGTAGTTGTCAACGCTAATTGTGTGTCTTTCTCACCACGAATCGTGTACCATAACGAAACACCAGCAATGATAACACCAAGTGTTCCAACAACATAGCCATAGCTCCACTCACTACCTCGTTCTTCACTGACTATCATTTCACGCATTTTCTTTTCTTTCGCAGCTTTCGATATCTCAGCCAACTTCTTACCAGCAGCAACACGCTTTGGGTCCTTCACCTTAACGCTCTTCACCTCAGCCGTGATCTTTGCTTCCTTGGTGTCAACAGCCGTCTGTGAGTCGTCGGCCATCTAATACACTATCACGTGTTATCTTACTCACAGACGTCTCACAGATGACCTCACAGGTGTCTCACAGTTGACCTCACAACAAACGCACTCAAGTTTTTCTCTCTGAGAGTATAGTATAATGACTTCCGACGTGATGACTGAACCCGAGACGTTGAGACACCACCGCTCAAGGTTCGCGCATCAGTGTCTTGAGTCACGCCAACCTCGAAACGTCTTTCAGACTGCCGCAGCACTCCACAACGCTTGGATAGAACTCAATGCTGAGACCTCTAAAGTTCTAATCGACAAGTTAATTAGAATGACCCCTCTGGGGAGCTATCCAGCGTGCAAACACTTTGGGTACGCAGGCTCTGACCAGTTGGACAACCCTAACGACAGTTCCTTCGTATTGCTCTCTCACCACCTCACAGTGTTATTCGCAAGTCTTGCGTGGAGACCAAAAAGGTCTGTTCTCAAAGCGTGGTTGAGACTCGCTGAGAACTGCGACGCCTATGCATGCGAAATGTGTGAAGGTGTGTTCGAACGCGAGCACACACACTAAAAAATCTCAGAGTATAGTAACCATGAGAAAAGTTGGTAAACTAGAAATCATCGTTGGTCCTATGTTTGCAGGTAAAACAACAGAGACTCTCCGTAGGCTAGTAGCACTAAGCAAAACAGGCCTGGAAGTCCTCTACATGAACAATGAAAGTGACACCAGGCGAACTGACCACACGTTCTCCACACATCGTCAGACAATTGTTGTCGGATCAGACAGTTTACCTGCGAAACTAATCACCAACCTTCCGAGTTGTGACGAACTAACTGATTATGATGTCATTGGCGTTGATGAGGGCCATTGGTACTCTGATCTATCAGTTATTCGCGAGTATGTCAAAGCTGGCATTCACGTCATTATTTGTGGTCTCATAACAACAGAACACTCGAAAAGACTTGGTGAACTTGACACATTGTTCCCAATAGCAGACGACATCACCTTTCTAAAAGCGTATTGCGCCGTTTATCGTGACACTGATGGAGCAACTGTTGAAGCGCCATTCGGTTGGAGATACAATCCAGGACCATCGTTTGTTGGTGGTGCTGAACAATATAAAGCAGTGTGTAGACGTCATCATCCTGATCACCAAACTTTTTTAGCGCAACAAGTATGGCTGTCTAACGTCGCTTTACTCTTAAATTTACGAATACACCAGGGACATTGAAACCTGATGTCATATATGTAATTTGCTATCACATTAATAGCGTTGTCGTACGACTCACACAACAACGTTAGATACCCAGCTTGTTTGAACTTAAGTATCATTTTCTTTTGGTCTTCAGACGTTTTGCCTGTGCCACCTGGATTCTTGAACTCAATCACAAGTCCATTGTGCGTTTTGTGTCCATTGGCAATAATTAGATCAGGTGTCCCACGTTGGTAACCTTTTTTCCATGAATCTAATCTTTTGTTTGAAGTGTCTTGGTTTTCACCACAAGCAGCTATCAAAATAGCTTCTGGGTGGTATTTCCTAATGTAACCAACACATTTCGTGTGCAGGTCGAATTCAGTGATCACCACGAATTGATTGTGCTTGAGACCTAGTCTTTCTGACATTTGGTAAGACCTCTGAGCGCACCCACTTTCCGAACTGTTTCGCGTGTTCCATATCACTTGAGAACACCAACGAATAAACACCAAGTTCGTTGACGAATAGGGCTTGTGGGCTCGACCCGATGACACCCACTAAATCACAGGCCTCGATTTTGCAGTCAGGTTCGACGTGGTCACGCACTACACTCTTTGGTTGAGCATAACCTAGAGCTCTTGCAACGTCTTTCGCTTTGAACCACACATTGTCGTTATTCGTGGCTGTCGTGACTTGATGGCTGTCAAAATCGAATACTCGAAGTGTGGTCATTACTATACAGTAGTCTCACAAAAAAACATTATTCATGGCGCGTCAACACTTTGTCACTCTCATTGTTAGGGACTTTATAGACCTGACGTGTTGTGTACCAACGCATCCGATATGTTTTAACACTTGATTTGTTCTTCGACTTACGTCTGAAGGGATTTCTCACGTTGCGAACCAGCCTTGTGAACCAACCCATTATAACGTAAGGTGTGTCTACACTATGTGTTTCTTATGGTATTGATGGTGTTATTATGTCGTCTGGCTCTTCCGGAGGTAATAAAATGGGCTCACCATAAGTCTTTCTCGACCTCAGACCAATTTCAGCGTGAAGCTCAAGGGTCACGTCACCACGACCAAATGACCCACCAGCCTTAAACATGTGATCAGTCGTCTTATTTATCTTATACACTTCACGAGGTCTCGAAACACACGCTCCCATCTACTTTATACCATATTCCTTCATCATTTCTCCACCCATGATTATGTTGTCTCGGTTTGTCATGTAGCCACTCACGGTGATTTTCACACCGTAGAATTATATCAATGATGGGTATGCATAAGGTGCGAGTGGTATTCTTGGTCGATGCATTCCAAAAATCGTTCCATAAGGTGTGCCTGTCTTTTTCATATTTGCTGTGAAGTCTGAGTCAGTTGACTTGATGTTGTTGACTCTGACGTGTGAATTGTTCATTTGCCAGTGTATTGATATCATATGCATTTTAGTGAGGTCAACACCACTTGGAATTGTGCACACGTTCTCCATATTGCTGGGATTGAACCACCATATGCGAGTCCATTAGTCATGCCAGTCTTGTACCCTATGAACTTGTCCCAACCACCATCGTCGTTTGATATAATTGTCTCCCAATTTGACCCTGTGGTTCTCATAGGCAACCACACTACGACAAAAATGGAAAGGTCACACCATTGCATGCTGGGGCAGTTAAAATGAAGGCCTGATTCGAGTGGAAATGGTGTCAACTCGGGGGATAGAAAACTACGACCTTGGCTGTTGATACCAACCACAGGACCATAAGTTGGGTTGTTTTGCACTAGCATATTTGTCGCGTCACCGATGGCTGTTTTTCATGGCGTGCACATCAGTGTTGAAGTCGAACACTACGTTATACCCGCCCGATTTGAAGTAAAGCGACAAATACAATTGCTCTAAGACTGTTTTATTAATGGCGTCTAGGTCATCGACTGGGTCTGCTATGTTTTTGATCGCTGACCCTTGCATGTCTATTGGCCCAGACATCCTTCCACCAGTCACGCTCAACTTAGGGTCTTCGTCCAGGTGTCTTTTTGTCCTTTTAAGCACTTTAGTGGTTTCGTAGTCATCAGGTTCGAACCCATAGATTAGACTCATTACTTCAAGACATATTTGCTTGCTAAATAACCAGAAACCACTGAGACAACGAGTACTATGAGAGTCGTTGTCGCGTGATTGTCTGGCTTGGATCTAGTGATTGATGTCTCCAGATGACCTTCTTGGTGTGTCACCTTTGGTTTGTCGAGATTCTCCAGATGTTCCCCAGCGTCTTGGTGAACTTTCTTGTTCGAATTCGTTGGTGTGTAGTTCAAACGACTATTTACTCCAAATCTCATATTTTGGTTTGCAATCTTTAGTAGGTTGTTGTACCCAGCGATTTTGTTCTTGAGGATCACCACGTTACTTGGCATTAACCATGTAGACGGTGACAACGCAAGATTTTGGGCAACGTTGGTGTCTCTAATCGATTTATTCATGTTGAGAATCCACGTTGATACGTCATAGTTTACAACACTGTCAGCGAACAACTTGCGGAATTCTTATTGGGTTTCTAGACTTCCTGCAGAACCGCCAACGACTGATACACGTGTTCTCGCTTGCGCACCAAGTGTGGAGTACACGAAAGCTTCTATACTTTGATTTAGATATTACAGTCCAATGTTGGTAAAGCCGTCTGACAATCGCGCGACGTATCGTTTGTAGTCGTTCTTAACGTCGTTGAGTGTGTAGACTCTGGATTCGCCTAAAGTACCATCACTCAGGGCTTTGCTCTGGTAGTAATGTTTTCTGGGGATCTTGGACGTTTTACCATACAATTCGGAAGCGTTGAACTCTCTACTTATTTATTTCATGGTCTCACCACCTTCCATTCTTCTGAGGAGTCTTCTAATGGTGAAGTATATGTGAAACCTCATCACACTTGTGACCACAGGGTGAACTTCTTGTGACACTGATAGATGTTGCAACGAGACTCCGCAGCGGAAACTTGCACAATACGTCGCAAACACAACACGGTAGTAAGATTCGCTGTCGTCCCACTTCGACATGGTCTTTGACGTAGTGATTTGCAAAACTGGTAGCTTCGACATGAAGTAGCTATTTTGGTTAACAAAGACTTTGAAGTTGTTCACTGGATAATTCAACACGTTTTCCGTTGGATAGCCATCCCAAAGCCCCCAGTGGTTCTTATGACCTCTTGGTAGTGGTTGGATAGTTCCACCACCTTGCCACATTATTGGGAACTTGCTATTGTGCAACCACTTCCACATGTTCTTGTCATTTTTGAAGGTTGCGCTACTTATGTCTGTGCTTATGATGTCGTTGTTTTTGAAGTATGTGTCAACACCTAGGATCTTACCGTCTTGTGAAACGTTTGCGTTGAACTCGAATTTACTTAAAGTGGCGTGGGGGTACCTTTTGACGAGGTCTGCCTTTGCGTCGTGTGTAGCCTTCGATGTGTTCGCCATCGCACGTTCGTAGTGCTTTCCATAGTAGTCGTGAAGGGCTTTCTGCATATATAATGTACCGTATGTTATACACAATGCGAAAGTTGACGGTACTCATTGAAGGTGAGCAAAAAGTTGTGTCCTTTGACATCGCGATGATGGTCATACACGATAACCCATACATTATGGTTAAGACAGCCACTATGTTTTGGGACTATCATAACACGACAAATGGCGACAGCATTCAGGTCTTCACGCTGGATGACTCTAGGGTAGGCTCTTTTAAGAGGATTAAAGTGGGTGAAGGGTACTTTAGCTTCGACGCATTGGTCAAAGTCTTGAAACACGAGTCAAACAAACATAAGGTGAATCTCGAGATAGAGAACCTGACGCCCACAAGCAAGTGTAGGGTCAAGGTTAGTAGTTCAGCTGTGTTACACCCTTGGGCCTCTACTTGGTTTCGCGAGATGTGAGGTGATTCAGAACGACTTACAGTTGCACACTAGCCCAAACGAGGTTGATATGTATAGAGGTCTGAAGTATATAGAAGTCTCGTGTGACGTTGTTGAGACGGAGAGCAATGTAGGTATTGATGGGAAGCGCAGCGATGTGATCACAACATTGCCAATACCCACCGAACAGCCTTTGAAGGGGTCAGCACTTACGAAAAAATCCTATAGGATCCTATAGGAATTCCTATAGGAATTTGCAATTCCTATAGGAATTCCTATAGAATCCTATAGGAACAAACTTTCCTATAGGAATTTGAATCGGAATTCCTATAGGAAAATTCCCATCCTATAGGAATTCCTATAGGATCCTGTAGGAACAAACTTTCCTATAGGAATTTGAATCAGAATTCCTATAGGAACAAAAATTATATTTTTAGCAAAATTTTAGCAGATGTTTCATATAAATATCGCAAATTTAAAACATAATGCTATAATGCTTTATTTTGAAAATAACAGTCGATTTTAATTTCAAATTTTACTACCGATAGTCTGTGATGTCATTTCGGGATTTATATGAAGTTTCACCTAAAATTTTGGTCATTGGTTTATAAGAATATATTAGTTCACTAGCTGTCTCGGACCCTCAGTCGGGCCTTCGGTCGATTTTCTATCTCACTTAATTGTGCATCTTACACAGCAAAAGTCATTTTCTTATTAAGAAAATGTTTCTTATTTCAATAATTGCAACGCAACGCCATTGCAACGCCATGTGGACATTGAGTCAAAGGTGAGTATTAAAAAAGGTGTCTACTCGAGTATGACGTTTCGTGTCAAACCAAATAACGTCGATCTTAAAATTGGCGCGGTGCTATTGGAACTGTATATTGTGTGAATTATATGGAACTTGGTGTGGAAACAGAACAAGGGTTGAGAGACATCTATTATAATCCTAAGACAGGGTTCAGTAGCGCAGAGAAGTTGTATCAACACCCATTGGGAAATGGTTTGAAAGTGACTAGAAAAACAGTGAGAGATTGGTTGACAATGCAGGACACTTACACTAGGTACAAACCCATTGTGAGGAGACATAAGTTCCGCGCGACCTTCGTTGACTACCTCGGTGAAGAACTCCAAATGGACTTAGTGGACATGAGTAAGTATTCAAAACAGAACAAAGGGTATTATTGGATACTAACAGGCATTGAAATATTGAGTAGATACGCTTTTGGTGTTGCGGTTTACAGAAAAGACACTGGTAACATGACTAAGGCTGTTAGAAAGTTGTTGAATGACTTTAAAGATCGGTTTGGGACCACACCCAAGCTAGCTCAATTTGATGACGAGATGGAGTTCTACAACGTTGGGGGTGAAAAGTTTGTTGAAAGAACGTGGTGTTGAGTACTTCAGCACTAAGAGTGACAAGAAGGCTGCTGTTGTTGAGCGTTTCAATAGAAGTCTCAAGAGCATTATGTGGAAGTACTTTTACGCCCATGGAACGTACAAATGTATTGACGTTCTTGACCAGTTCGTGGACAATTACAATAGCAATGTGAATCGAGGTATTATGATGAAGCCAAAGGATGTCAATAAGTCGAATGAAGGTGAAGTTTGGACCACTTTGTTTGGTCACCAATGTGCAGACAACCCGTTGCCGAAGTTCAAGGTTGGTGAATCGGTGAGGATTAGTAAGTATAAGAGTGTGTTCACAAAGGGTTATGAGGCTAACTTCACTGAAGAGCTGTTCAAAGTGGTGAAGGTTATTCGTGGTGATCCGAATGTGTATGAGATTGAGGACCACACTGGTGAACAGATCATTGGGAAGTTCTATGAACAGGAGTTGTCGCTGGTCAACAGAGACCTGACGATGTGTATAGAGTTGAAAAAGTGTTGAAAAGAAAGAAAGTCAGAGGAAAGAAGATGGTGTTGGTTAAATGGTCAGGTTACGAAAGCAAACATAACTCATGGATACCAGAGAGCGATATTCAAAATGTGAGTTAATGTAATATGGCTGAGGGTGGTTTCGACGACCTCGAGATGGAAAGCTCTAATGAATACAAAGATGTCACTAACGATGAACTAAAGTATAATCTCGAAAAAGCCATTCAAGATCGCAAACTTGCTTGGGGCAATCCAAACGTCACACGCGTTGAGAAACTTAGACTATTTAAAGTGATGGATGGACTGGTGCGCGAAGACAATAGAAGATATCATCAAAAGCTAAAAACGTTTCTTGGTGGTCTTAAAACGTGGGATAATGACAACGCAGGAGATCGTGAAGACGTCGTGAGGAGTATGCCATTGTTAGACACCGCACGCACATAATACGTCGACGTACCTGGACTAACACCAAGCGAGAACCGTGAATTGAATGGTACGCTCAACCTAAGTGAGAGTGTGTTGCCTGAATCAAGAATAGGTGACACTGGTGCACTACAAATAGAAGCGGATCACTATCAAGAAACAATAGACGAAACGAACGAAAGATTGGCGGAGCTTGATAGAGAAGCTGACCAAAGTGGTCTCACACCCGACGAAGAGCGGCAGTACGCTGGTTTGTTTGAAAGAGTGGCTGGATTTGACGAGGCTAGAGATAAAACTATTGAACAGCGTGAACTTGAAGAAGTTAGAGAGCAACAGGAAGTCGACATTGACAGGTTGCAGAAGTTTAAGAAATGGGCTAGAGAAAGTATGGCTGGGTTGAGTGGTTTAGCGGTTGCGATAGCTGTAATTATAACAACTATTATTGTCGCTGGGAGGTATAATGTTATGAAAGGTGCTATGGTCACGAGGTCGTTCGCACAAGTTGCTAAGAGCGCGATCATGAAGATGGGTCCATGGGTTGTTGGGTTGGCTTGCAAAGGGTCTTGCTTGGTTGGCTCGAAATCTGTGGGTATTTGCGGTGGTGTTTGCGTGGCTCGCGTACAATTATTTAAACTAGAGGCAAACGTGATTCATGGATACCAGAGAGTGATGTTCAAAATGTGAGTTAATGTAATATGGCTGAAGGTGGGGAAGGTTTCGATGACTTTGAGATGGAGGATTTCAATAAGTACGAAGACACCACTGATGAGCAATTAGAAGAGAAGCTCACTGGGACTGAAAAGTGGCTTGAAAACATGGACACTTGGTATGGTGACGACATGCTGGAAAGCGTTCGTGTTAACTACGACTACAATCACATCGCTGCGGACAACATAAGAAACGAGTTAGCTAGAAGGCGAGGTGGGCAAAAAGAGACGTCGTTCATTGACGATGGTAAGACGGTGACTATAGAAGCCGACACAGTGTCAACAGAGGGTTCCAAAAGAGGTTTAGACGACATGCTTGAAGACATACCGAACATTAAGAGACTTAGACCAGTCATAAAGTCGTCAATAACTGGAGACAAAAAGACTTCTTCAAAAGTGCTCTAAGATTAGACATTAGAGTGAAAGATGGACCGAGCTCAAAGAGACTCATTGATGAGTCAACCATAACACTTGATAAGAGGGGTGAGCAAAGCGGTGTTGAGTTTGGAGGTAAAAAAGTTGTCGTCTCGAAGAACCAAGGTAAGACGTTTCAGTATAGTAGCGCAAAGAATATTGCTGAAGCCGTTGAAGAGTTCAAGCGACTCGCCAAGGAAGCTGAAAAGGAGCACGAAAACACGCCAAGTAATGTGGTTGACGCACAGTTGAGGTCTGAGGGTATAGTACCAACAGAAGACCTAACAGACGTCATAATCTCTATCGCTAGTGATAGGATCGAAGATGAGGTAGAATCACGAGAGAGTGAGCTAAACGTGACGGTCGCTAGCGAAGAGGAAACAAGAGAACTCGCAGGTATATTGAATCCAAGTGGCCCAAACGACGTGAAGATAAATTCCTTAGAAATCATGGCTGATAACTACCGCTTGAAAGCTCTAAACGAGACTGACCCAATGAGAGAACGATGGTATAAAAACATTAGTGAAACAGCTGAGTTGAAAGCGGATAGCATACGACTTCAGGACGGTCTCAAACCAGAGCATGAAGAAGCTAATAAAATTATTGCTGATGAGGTCACAAACAACGACTTGTCTAGGTTAGAGAGATTCAAGAAGTGGGCTAAAGAAAATATGGTTGGGTTGAGTGGTTTAGCGATTACGATAGCTGGTGTTGTGACAACTGTTATTATAGGTGGAAGATCTGCTGTTGTGAAAGGCGCTAGGGTTATGAAGTCGTTCGCACAGGCTGTTGAGAACGCGATAACGAAGATGGGTCCATGGGCTGTTGGGTTGGCTAACTTAGTTTATGACGCGCTGGTGGTAGGCGCAAAGGGTCTTGTTTGGTTGGCTCAGAATTTGTGGGTACTTGCGGTGGCGTTTCCGTGGCTCGCGTACAATTATTTAAACTAGAGGCAAACGTGATTCATGGATACCAGAGAGTGATGTTCAAAATGTGAGTTAATGTAATGGCTGAAGGTGGTGAGGAAGGTTTCGATGACTTTAAGATGGAAAACTCCAATAAGTATGAAGACGCCACTAATGAGCAATTAGAAGAGCTCACTGAGGCTGAGGAGTGGCTCAGCAATACAACCTTAGAGTACGGTATGAATGACATGCCGAGAGACGTTCGTGTTAATTACAACAACTATCACGACGACGTAAAAAAGATAAGAGGCGAGCTAGCTAGAAGGCAAGGTGGACAAAAAGAAACGTCGTTCATCGATGATGGTAAGACGGTGACTATAGAAGCTGACGCAGCGCCAAACACAGAAGTCCCAACACTTGTTGTTGATCTGCCATTGAATCCTGAGAACCAAACTTTGATAAGCATAGAAAAGTTCATTAGTAGTGAAACTGGATCGCGATTCAAGTTCGATGAGCATGACTCTGACGTGTTAACGCTGCGACTTAGGGTATCAATGAGCAAGAAAAAGAATGTGTTATTCAAACCCAGGCTCGATAACAACGAACTTGGTAAAGAGCAAATAGTTCTCAAACGTGGGAAAGGTGGTGTTCTGAAGTACAACAACGCTGAGGTTGCGCAACGCTCAGTTGACCAATTTAAAGACCTTATGTATAAAATTAAAGTCAACGCGAGAGACCGTGAGGAAACTGTGAGGAGAATGCCATTGCTAGACATCACCACACACACAGAACACGTCGACATATCTACACCAAACGAGAACCGTGTGTTAGATGACGTTCTCAAACGTCAAGTCGAGGAGGTCAGAGAGCAACAAGAAGTCGACATTGACAGATTGCAGAAGTTCAAGAAGTGAGTCAAAGAAATAATGGCTGGGTTGAGTGTTGTAGCGATTTCGGTGGCTATAGCTATAACAACTATTATTATCGCTGGGAGGTCTGCTGTTGTGAGAGGTGCTATGGCCACAAGGTCGTTTGCGCAAGCTGTTAATAATGCGATCACGAAGATGGGTCCATGGGCTGTTGGGTTGGCTAACTTATTTTACAACACGTTGATGTTGGGTGCAAGGGGTCTTGCTTGGTTGGTTCAAAATCTGTGGGTACTCGCGGTGATACTCGCGTGGTTTGTGTATGACTATTATAAGCTAAAACGGTAGTGACAAAACATGTGTAAAGTATATGAACGTTACGTCAGCGGAATTGAGTCCTGGTTTTAGACGAGCACAAATGGGTGTCATAAAAGGAACAAGAACGCAGCATGTCATCACGTTGAACCCCAACAAGGTTAGCCCTGGTGAGGAGCTTTACGTTGATGTGCCAAAGCTTAAAAGTAGTAGCTGTTTAGTGCCTGGATCGTTGGGTCTAGTGTTCGACTTTAAGAATGCAAATGACAAAAGTTGGTTCTTGAACAATGTGAGCAAGTTACTTTGTGAGAAGCTTGTTGTGAGACTAGCTGGGGAAACTGTGTATGACAACACTGGGGAAAATTACACTGGTGTTTATCGCGACCTTTGGGAAAGCGTTAGTAAGCGAGACCAAATGATTGACTATGGTGTTGGCCCTGAGAACTTGAGAAAGCTGATTTCTAAGGACGACAGTGGTGCGACAAGTGGGAACGCTGCTAAGGTTAGTGACGCGTTGATGTTTGGTGTGATTGGAACGAAACAGCGGATTAAGCTTGGCAAGATCATGAATGACCACGGGTTGTACGCTCCTTTCAGTATGAACAACAACTTGCAGTATGTGATCACACTTCCCAAAGCTACAGATATCATGGTGGCGCAATCCAACGAAAGTGTTGGTGGATACACTCTGGAGAACCTCGAACTTGAGTATGAAACGATTGATAACCAGGAGCTCTCTGATGAAATAATGTCGGGTTACGCAAGTGCATGGTAGGAGTTTGTTATACGAACACGTTACGTTGATGAAGACCACTGAATGGGATAAAGGCACAACCATTGTGAACGAGAACGTTAATCTACCGAGAAAGAGTATGAAGGCGATTGTGTTGTTATTCACGAACAAGGTGCGAACAGACAGTGAGGAGTTTCTTTACCCGAATATTGAAAGTGTTAGAGTCACAATTGAAGGTGTGCCTAATAGCGTGTATACTGACAAGGCATTCCAAAGTCGAAGTTCTACGCAGAAGCGAAACGGTTGTTTGGGTTGGGTGAAGAACACGCTCAGTTCATGACCATACAGAAGTTCTACCAAAGCGGCTTTGCGTTGGTCGTCGACTTGAGAAGCGTCCAAGATAACCACAACGTGGCCACCGGCATGAAAATCGTAAACACGCAATCTGGTATGCTTCTTGAAATCACAAAGAAAGCGACGACTGCGAACGTTATGTGCAGGGTGTTTGTGAAGAGCGATGGGTTGGTCAACTTCATGAACAATGGGCTAAGTTCAATCCAGTATTAAATCAAACGCAATTTAATGGTAACTCCGTTTAATACGCTAATTGTTGGGATGACAGCTTGTGGCAAGACGCATTACTTGCTCAACACATTGGAGTCTGAGTATCGCGGTAAGTTTGATTTTATTGTGTTGATTTGTCCTACTTTCAAGTGGAATAAGGCGTACACTGCAAAAAATGCTGTGTAAATTTAACACAAAATATGGTGTAGAAAATGCATCCATATTAACACTTTATGTTGTGTAATATCTCTACACAGAGGATGTGTAAATTTAACACAAAATATGCGGTAAATTTACACAAGTAAAATGCATCCATATTAACACAGTATTTGGTGTAGAACTAAGGTTTTACACACAGTGTGTGTAAATTTAACACGCAATATGTGGTAAATTTACACAAGTAAAATGCATCCATAATAACACATTATTTTGTGTAGAAATTACATTTTACACACAGTGTGTGTAGATTTTACACAAATTATGCGGTAAATCTACGCAGGCAATAACCATCCATACATGTAGTAACACAATATTTTGTGAAGCTATAATTTGCAATACTAAAATCAACCACACTATAGCAATGTAATCTTTTAAATAGAATAGCATACATTTTATTTTCTTACATATAAGGGGAGGTTTTCAGAACATATAAAACTATGTTATATTTAGCAGACATATTAAATCATATATAAATTTGATAAATAAATATATTTAATTTTTATTAAAACCTACCGAGTATGACATAGAGACTTTGCATGACCACATAACAGCGGCCATGTTGAAAGATAGAATAATGTAAACTGCAGCCCACTCTGTGACTTGCATCTAGAATTGTTTCTGCCTTTCAACATTCCATTACATATAGTCATGCGAAGCCTAGGTAAAAGTTAGAACTAAAAGTATAAGACATAATACGAAGCTTAATTAAGAGTCTTTGTCACTATATGTTCAATGTCATTGACAAAATGTTGGAACTGTAACATGCACTTCTGCAAATATATGCAAAGATTTGCAATTCCTACAGGTAACTAAACATAAAAACTGCCATAAAACATAACAGGCCTCATTAATATCTTTTTGTGCCTGCGAGCAAAATTTAGAAGTTGGAAATGTATGGCGTGCCGATCTGGACAAAAATACTTCTGTGAATTGTGAAATATATGACTTGTTGTGTGAAATATATGACTTGTTGTGAGAGATATATGACTTGTGAAACATATGACTTCTGTTCGGCAAATATAATACTTAATCGACACCAGCGATTGGTCAGCGGACAATACTCATGATATTTATCTCTGATGAAGTTGATGATTCAATGGCGGAATTGGGTCTTACAGTGGGTCTTACTAGCGAGCACTCGTCTTCTGGACGATCCTTTTATTAGTATTAAGGAAACCCAACCCCAACACAACAAAAGATCCTAACCCTAACCCCCCGCCTAACGGGTTAGGGTTAGTAAACTAATTAGGCGGGGGGTGTTGGGGTTGGGTTTCCTTAATACTAATAAAAGGATCGTCCAGAAGACAAGTGCTCGCTAGTAAGACCCAATTCCTCCATTGAATCATCAACTCATCAGAGATAAATATCATGAAGTACTCTGCATGATTATTGTCCGCTGACCAATCGCTGGCGTCGATTAAGTATTATATTTGCCAAACAGAAGTCATATATTTCACAAGTCATATATCTCTCACAACAAGTCATATATCTCTCACAACAAGTCATATATATCTCACAAGTCATATATTTCACACAACAAGTCATATATTTCACACAACAAGTCATATATTTCACAGAAGTATTTTTGTCCAGATCGGCACGCCATAGAAATGTGCCTGCAAAATATGTGTTCCTTTTCAAGTTTTAGTAACACAGTTTTAATAATTAGCAAAAAATCAACAAAAAAATTTGTGCCTCCTGCACAAATCGAAAATGTGCCTGCGAGCGGTGCTCGCACACTTTACTGAAGCCTGAAACATAATACCGCATTAACTAAACTACCTCCAATAGAACATATTATGGTATTTTCTTCTGTGATGAGAATTTCATCTTGGAAACTCAAATATCCCTGAGAATTATCGCTGGACAGTCTGTAGACCTTTCACTTAAAACTGATGGTGGATCAGCTGCCTCCTGTGTGAGAAAAACAAAACAAAAAATCAGCACTCGGTATATAAAACTAAGTTTCACTAACTTTTTATTGTATTTCTGCATATTTAATATTTGCATATTATATTATTTGCATATTATATTATTTGCATTATATTTAGGTTTTGCAATACTCAGAAAAACTCTGAGCTCCAGACAGGACTCGAACCCGAACCTTCTAAATGCTAGACAGATGCTCTAACCATTTAGCCACTAGAACTCAGATGGCAGAGTAAGGTTAAATACCTGGGACGAGTCTTGCCGTTATCACAAATACTACCTAACTTAACTAACAACATTTGACTGGAAATTGACTGTTACAACACGACTTGTAATCCAACAAGTATTTGTGATAACGGCAAGACTCGTCGCAGGTTTAAATTGCTCTGCCATCTGAGTTCTAGTGGCTCAATGGTTAGAGCATCTGACTAGCTTTCAGAAGGTTGCGGGTTTGAGTCCTCTCTGGAGCTCAGAGTTTTTCTGAGTATTGACAACTTAACGCAGCTTGCAGCAAAGCCTTTACAACTTTACAAGCATCAAGCTGCAACTGCCTAACTAGGAAAACATATAATTAATTATATAAAAGAAAGATATTGCAGAACTGCTCACTTTCAAATTGATAGAGTTGACATATTTCATAATGGAAACCGATTTAAATATTTTTTGTACATCTTGATATAAGCGACTTTGGCCTGGTTTGTAAATCTTCCACGAGTCTCATTCCTTGTTCTTCAAAATAATTTTGAAGAGCAAGTTTGCTTTTACAAAACCAATTTTATTATTTGCTATTAATTTCAATGTAGCAATAGTTAATTCGGGCTTTGCCCTTGTTAACTATCACCTTCTAGAACTTTTGATATATATATAATATATATTCAAGTAATAGAAAATGGCAACCATGTTTATATAACCTGATGCAGACATGAAACTTTGGTAGAATTTGCAGTACTTTAAATTTGAGCAAACTCTCTCAAATGTTTGCATCAGGTTATAATAAACACATGACAGCTATTTTCTATTTATTTTATAGAATAAGACTTTAGAACTAAAATATGCAGTGACGTCACACCGTATTTGTATAGCCCGATATAAACACGATAATTGACCAATCATAGCATGTGTAAGACACAACTTATTTCATACATATTTGTGCAGTTTTTGGGCGCTTTCTCGATATATGAACAAACCGAAATTCAAACAACGTAACCCTAATCGTAACCCTAATCGTAACCCTAAAGTAATCCTAACCCAAATCATAACCCTAAAACTGACTTGGGTTGATGTTATAATACTTTTAAATTTCAGTTGCTCATATATCGAGAAAGGGCCAGTTTTTGGCACCCTTTGTAAGCTTTTTACACCCTCTAAAATTATTCACAAGGGGGGAGGGTCTCCTGCCAGCACACCACTGCCCTAGAACTTGGGTGAGAGTTTGGTATATTCAGCTGGATTATGCCAAAACATAAGGGTATATTAAAGATAATATTTAGCATTTAATTACAGATGAATGTTAAAGTAAGTTGTAACAATCAGAGTGTTAGTGAGATATAGACAAGTCTTAATATCTCTCAGACACTTAAATTTACTACAACTATTTTAACATTCATCAACTGACAAAAAGTGTAAATGCCAAATGTTATATTTAATATAACCATTATAATATAATAATTATTAACAAAAAATGTGTAAAACGTATTCCTAATGTATCAGTCAAATCCAACCATGCCCATCGCCCCCGCCGGGCATTTGATACGTTGACCAATTCCTGGGGTGGGGAATTTGAACCCAAACCTTTGCTCGGTGGTCGGGCATTAAATAATACAGTAATCTGAGCCTTGTTTCCTTTGGGGAACCAAAAGGTGCAATTGAATTGCCACTCCCCCCATAGTATTGCATGTTGTTCGAGTGTGATTCGATCATGGAGGAGTTTAAGCCTTAAGTCTACAGCCTACAGTAGATAAATTTAGCAGAGTAACATACCTAGTAGGTAACACGAGTGCCTTTGTAAATAGTATTTATATAATAATTTGATATTTGAAAACACTGAAAATTGCTGTTATTGCTTCCATGTTTCTGCCGGGGCCGGGGATTTGCCACAGATTTGCCCCACAGCGGGGCATTTGCACCTGCATTTCATCCCCACTGTGGGGAATAAGCAGCATTTTGGAAAAAATGTCAAAGGCCCAGGTGGGTGGGGGGGCGCTTGGATTTGACTGATACATAAAGTAAAGGCTAAAATCAATTCAAGACTATATAGCATAATATACAAACAAAGTTTGAGTTATAAATGAAATGCAGCAACTTCAAGAAACAAATTGATATTTTTAAAAAATATCATAAGAATAAAAGCTTAAGATCTTACTTGTTCTTACTTGAAGTAGCCAACTTCAGGACTTCGAGAATCAATATTTCATTGATGACTTTCCATAAGATCCGAGTCTGATTCCCGATTTGAGCACTTGCAAC
Source organism: Chrysogorgia sp. JL179-B06 (assembly GCA_035772405.1). Lineage (NCBI taxonomy): Eukaryota > Metazoa > Cnidaria > Anthozoa > Scleralcyonacea > Chrysogorgiidae > Chrysogorgia > Chrysogorgia sp. JL179-B06. The sequence continues at coordinate 2,301,796 of JAYKKM010000301.1, read as the reverse complement.
TGCAAGGTTTGAAGAATCTTCATCCTGTCACCTATAATAGGTACCAGCAATTCCAGCGAAATGTTCCGTCGATTTTGTTTTCTACATATGGAATAAACAATCGAGATTTAAGTTATATATTTAATATATAAACCTGATCAATGACATGTTCAAACCGTGTATTTCAACAAACAAAATACTGGCATTTCTAGCGATACACGTAAATATGTTGATGTTTGGATATTTAGGAAAGACAACAACACTCCTGTACCCGCTTAGAAAACCTACGCCTTAGCTTTAGATAGGAAAATAAATTACTGAATTCACAAATCTCACGGCTTGTTTACGTGAAGGCGAAGCTACTTACCATATCTGTTGATACTCGGCGAATCCAGGGGATTTTCCGCCAGGATTCGACATCTTCAAGTGTTTTCACCATTTTCAGAATACAACTAAGTTTGAAACACAAATACCTAAATTCCCAAGAGCACGAATATGAAATTCACGGATAAAGAAGACAAGACAAACACGAGGCCAATATACTGTTGAATGCTTGAATAGTTCGCGTCTCTGGTTCGTTCGCTGATTGGCCACAAGGTATCACGTGATTTAATCTGTAATTCGAGTAGATTACATCATCAGATAAAAATGCATAATATATTTGTCTTAGGAGAAAAACCGAAAATTTTGAATAATTACCTGTTATCAAACCATGGGAATTTTACGGACAAAGTAACATAGGCGCAAATAGCTTTTATGAACCACTTCAGAAAAGATCCGTATAGGTCGTATTGTGGGAATTCGCTGAGCTTCGTTCGTGTAGGAGACGAATCGATTGAAGATTCAGAGGGAACTCTGGGCACAGAATCGCACGATGAAGAAAATACTGTGGACAATCTAGCTCGATGTATAGCTTTGTTTATTATTAAAACAAAATAGATGAATCAGATAAGTCGACCAGCCATAAATGCGATAATGAAGAATTCAGCAGATTTGGTGGAATTGAGCTTGGACAATAGCAAATTGCCTGCGCGGTAATGAGACATAGCAGTTGAATCAGTTTGAGGATTGAAAAGCATTCTGGAACAGCAAAGTGCCTTTTCATATAGGGTAACGAGACGCTTGCAACTTAAACTCAGTTAAATACTTTGTGGAAAATTGTAATTTCATAAGTATATTAAATCCTAAATCGTAAATATTTCGAACAGCCTGAGGCTGTAGAAGCGGCTCTTTGTCATTGGCTAGTGTAAATTCATTAGTAATTTTGTGTAAAAACAAATTTACACTTACACAAAATATTGTGTAAACATAATTTTTACGAGTTTAACACAGGCTCTGTGTAAATTTGATTTAGGTTTAACACATAGTTTGTGTAAAGGCTAAGTATTTACACAATAATTTGTGTAAATTTAATTGCCACACAAAAACTGTGTAAATTCTACACATGAATTTGTGTAAAAGAAAAGTTACACAAGAAGTGTGTAAATTAACACACATTTTTGAGTAATTGTTTACACAGAGTTTTGTGTAGAGATCATCATTGTGTTAATTTACACAAAATCTTGTGTTATTTCTACTCAATATACAGTGTTGAAAATTTAACACATAATTTGTGTTAATCCAACACGGATTCTTGTGTAAAAACACAATGTTACACAAACTTTTGTGTTAATTTAACACAAAGTCAAAAGTGCATTTTTTGCAGTGTATAAAGATTGGAAAGATGTACGCGACCCCGATGTGCTAGCGATAGACTGTGCACACGACAACGTTGACGCTGTTCTCAAGCATGTAACTGACGCGTTAAAAGGCACTAACACTTTGATTGTATTGGACGTTTGTGCAAGTGGACAGGACGTTAAGAAGAGGACTAGTCAATTGGTCAACTTGGCTTTTAGTGTGCGACACTTTGGGTTGAGCGTTATTGTCATCACACAACAACTGACGTCGATCGCAAAGCCGTATAGAGAAAACATTAGTAAGCTCATTTGTTTTTACTCTCCGAGCAGGAGTGATATGAAGGTTGTTATTGATGATTACCTTGGACACATTAGTAAAGAAGAAGCATCGGCGATTGTGACCGCATTGAAAAAACATAAGTACGCGAGACTTGAGATCTTGTTGAGACATCCATACGGCTACTTTTATTTATTTATTTATTTATTTATTTAAAAATCTTTATACACGGTAACCGCATCAATCCAAAAAGGATTGTTTTTCATGGGGCCGTGTTAACTTACATGTAATTAATATATGATAAAAATATTAGATATAAAATACATGTACATGTCTTAAAATTTGCTATGTTATTTACAATTAAAATTAATTATTTAAAGAGCTAAAAGTTTCAATATGTGTAAACAAATTTTAAGGTAGGATATTCCACATTATGGCACCTCCATACCCAAATGTTCTTTTTAGGGCATTAGTATTTGGTTTTGGTAAATATAACTTGTTATTATTACTCCTTAAGTCCTAACAATCACGATCCGACAATTTAACTAAGTGACTTAAATTTGAACTTCCACTCACGCACTTATCTACCAATGATAGCAGCTGTTCGTCTCTCCTACACTGAAGAGTAACCGAACCTAATTTGGTTAGGGTTTCTGTCGCAGACGAGTAATAACTGTCACCAGTGATTACTCGACCTGCTTTGTTTTGTAACTTTTGAAGACGTTCTTTTAACTCATTTGAACAATTGTCCCAAACAAGGGAGCAATAGTCAAAATGGGGTAGCACTAACGCTTTATATAGTCTTTCTAGACTTTCTTTACTAATAAAATTCTTGGCTCTGCGCAAAACTCCTATTCCCTTAGATATTTTCTTTGCAACATGATCAATATGGTTTTTCCAGGTAATTTTCTCGTCAATAAAAACACCAAGAGTTTTGGTGTTATCTACTCGTTTAATTGTTTCGTTATCTATAACAACATGTGTGTCACTTTTGATTCGCGAAAGTCGTTGCTGGAACCAATGATCATATATTCGGGTTTTTTTTATGTTTAATGAAAGTTTATTTGCTAACAGCCAGTCATGTAGATAATCTAGTTCTTGGTTTAGCTTTACTTCGATGTCACATTCTGAAGTACCGGTTACTGTAATATTTGTATCATCAGCAAATAAAGCTGGAGTGGAGTTCCTCAAACAATTCGGTAGATCATTTATATAGATTAAAAATAACAATGGACCCAAATTTGACCGCTGAGGCACACCAGTCTTCATATATTTCTTAGAAGACAGTTTACTTCCCACCTTACAGACTTGACCACGTTTACTTAGATACGAAGTGAACCATTGTAACTCGATGCCTTTAATACCGTACAACTCTAATTTTTTTATAAGAATGTTGTGATCGACGGTATCAAAAGCTTTTTTTAAATCAAGAAATAAGACACCATTGATCAGACCACGATCAATATTAACCAACCAAGTGTCTGTTGTATTTAATAATGACGTGGCTACGAAGTTGTTGTTCCGCAATAAAACATACGCTATGGTAATAACACGATGCTGAAACGCAAAAGTGAAGAAAACCCCACGATCGAGGAGTTAGTTGAGGAGACCGCTGGTACTTCGACTATAGAAGACGACACTGACGTTAAGAGAGCTGAACTAATAAGACTGCCTGGCGATGGTATGGTAAGCCAATCTGAAGCGTACATTAAAAAAGCGTCTGCAAAGGTTATCGACAGGATATGGCGTCAATATGAGTTGAAGAGAATGGAAATAGCGAACGCCTTTCTCACTGACTTGTTAATCAGCAAATTCGCTAACTTACTAGATGGGTTGAACGCTATTGAGAACCCCGACGAGCTAAACGACGAGTTGCAAAAAGACCCGTTACTAAAGAAAGACGTTGAAAGCATTGTCGCGGTTGTGACACCGTACGTACCCTTCTTGGGTTTGCTATCAGGTGGAATCACAACGTCGAAACATGTGTATGATCACCATTTTAAGAAAGACACGGCAGACGACGTTGAGAGTAGCGAATGAATGGACAAATCTACACATTAACAGGTGGCTATTTGTGGTCTCGCAAAACGAACACTACTGCGAGCGGCCACCCGTTAGTACGCAAATTAGTCAGTGTTGTTAGGCCAATCAAAAGAGCGCCATTTTGCTATCCATTTGGATACTTGTTTGGATAAAACATTTGCTGTGGACGCTGTGTGAGTTGACCAATCAAAAGAGCGCCATTTTGCTATCCATTTGGATACTTGTTTGGATAAAACATTTGCCGTGGACGCTCCCTGGCTATTTTCGAGCTGACTAATTTGCATGACAGGTGGCTTGTGGTTTCCATAACAAACGTCTCTGTGAGTCCATCAAAACAGTGAGCGAGAACACCGAGAGACATATGAAGTTTATTTAATGTTGCCACTAGACTCGCAATCTAGTAGCTTTTTTCACGCGTGTGACAGCGTTGTAGTATAGGACTTGATGGTACGGGGACAGATTTAAAATTTATACGCCAAACACTGACTCTCTAGGCAAAGCTGTGGGGTTAGTGTTGTGACACGACAAGTGCGCCAAACTTGCTTAACTAGCGAGTAAACTAGAATATGAAGCGACGTGTTCCAAAAAGTCGTTCGAAAAGTCGTTCGTTGGAGCTTGATGGGGGCTGTTTTATCGATCTGAAATGGCTTTAAAGTTGATTGGCGAAATTCGCCGTATAAAGCGACACTATCGAGGTCAGCTTGGCCTGGCGGTACGCAGAGTCAGTGTTTGGCGATCGTATAAATTTTAAATCTGTCCCCGTACATCAAGTCCTATACTACTATAGTTTTTCTCAAGACTACAACAATCTCAAAGAGCAACTTCACATTTTTATAATACTTTAATTATTCAGGAAAATCAATTGTATTGCATACATCTGCCATACATCACACCACGTATCCACCACATTCAAACATTACCTTTCATTTTCGTCGCAATGTGTAATTCTTCGTTGGTACCTGTTTCCCCATCTTGTTTGCCGCGCATACCTAATGACAAATTTGTAGAAACGTTAGCTGGATTCATGTCATCTTTTGATTCCTGTTAAATCGAACGGACATTTTTTAATACACATTTTAACTTAATTATTAGCATGAATAGGAATAATAGGTTTGAGCATAGATAGATATAATGAAATATATTTATCAGCAACTTTCTCCTCTTTTTATTCGACTAGTTTATTAATTTATAAACAATGATCGATTCTTCGAATTTATCACAATAATTGAAATTTATTTTTTCTTGGACCCTGATCTTAGAAGATCACGCTTGCTGACCGGTAGAAAGTGGTTCGTATCAGAATGGCACGAACATTGCAGACAAAATGTTCCTGTAAATAGTCCCCTCACAAGCGAAGGTGCTAATCTTGACGGGGGGCGTGGGACACTGTCTTAAGGGAGTTGAATTCCGGCCTGTAACACATTCCTAACATTCCTTTGCTGGACGCACAAACATTCGGTCCTCGTAAACAGGGGTAAAGTGGCGTAACAGTCGAGCCTTTTACGAATAGCAAACATGATGGATATTTTGGCGAAATTGGAAGAATTGACAATTAATCTTTTCGCTTCTTTACGGTACTGCAATGAACCCGCGTACACAGCTTAAATTAATATTGCTTTCAAGTAAGTTTATAGCGTCCGAAGGCCAAATTTTTTTCACTGCACTGTTATTTTCAACGAGTAGTTTTAACTCCAGAATGAGGGTTTAAATTTTGAGTCCAAAACAATCCGATTTTTGGAGTTAAATGTTATTCTGCTTTCGGAGTTAAAAATAAAACTCGGCAATGAAGAGTTAATTTTACTCCAGAAATTTGGGTTAAAATATAAAAATAAACTCCATGTTTTCGAGTTAAACGCACTTGCATCTCTTTATTTTAAACACTATCGTACAAACTTGTGTTAAGTAAAAATATTTGTTATAAATAAAATAACTCAACATCGGTCTCTTCCTGATAAACTTGCATGGAGGCGAGCCATAGCTCGGTAAGCGAGATCGTTTTTGTCTCGTATTTATATGAGTGAATTTCATTCCCGTCTATAGTCTCCTTCGCAGCTGCTAGCTCCTGAGGTATAAAACGAGTACGTCAGTTGGCTGACAGAGCCTTTTTTCTCCCAAAATGTACGCTGCGAAAGGCCCACGTTGCCCGGTCGCTTTTTTCAAGTCTTATCTTGCAAGAAATCCAGATTCGCGATTTTGTTGCTATCAGCCCCAAGCTCCGAAATAGTTTGGCATAACAGCGACATCCACTTGGCCAAACTCTCTTGGTACAATACATCAGCGTTGCACCAGGACTATATCTGGTCGCTTCACCAATCATATATATTCCGTTCATCGGACAATGATTTCCACACTACGCCACGCGAATGTCGACCAATAAGTCTTTGGACAATTATTCTGAAGCGTCCGAACAGCAACAAACTTGAAAGACATGTTCCTGAAGCGACATTAAACACGTCGAGGAAATGAAAGCATGGACAAGACCGAAGAACGAGTTTTACAGTCTTTATCCACCAATTCGTCCTCCCTTTCAAAACCGGCATCATCCATGTTCTCAGGACTGCTCCTTTTCGTTCGGTATGGCAATTTGCCTGAAGTCGGTTCTGGTTCTTCAAGCTTCGACCAGTCGTCAGGTTCGCCACGAATTAAGCGATTCAAGTTCTGGACAGCAGCGAGGAATAACTTTAAGCAACATACTTTTCTGTCATAATATATAGTTATACATTTTACAATTCATTTGTATGTTTTTGAGGCTTCACATATCTTCGAACTTTCTTTGCCGAGGACGGCAGTTAAAAATTAAATAACATTTCGTTTGCTAAAAACTTGATTGACAGTTTTCGCTGTTTGTAATTTTTCTCCAATCAGATTCAAGTATTTTGCTGGCTTCTTTGTCGAGTTGTCATATACCCCCCGGAATTTAGATTTTAATAGCTTTCAAAATACTTTACAAATCATAAAATACAAGTAATATAATAAATATCCCATTGAGTTGTTTGTGCGATAATATTTCCAGGCATTTTAATAAGTTTTAATATACACCCGAATTCCGAAACTCGTAAAAATACTCGGCCGTATATAGGTTCGGTTCATGAGAAGTATGACCGATGATGTTTGAATTAGTTGTCCGACAGCTCGAGTCGAACTTAAGATCTGATTTAAAACTCCACACGAGTCAGAAGACGAGTGAACACGAGTGAAAAACGAGTGAACACGAATGGAACACGAGTGAACACGAATGAAACACAAGTGAACACGAATGGAACACGAGTGAACACGAATGGAACACGAGTAAACACGAATGGAACACGAGTGAACACGAGTGAACACGAGTGAACACGAGTGAACACGAGTGAACACGAGTGAACACGAATGGAACACGAGTGAACACGAGTGAACACGAGTGAACACGAGTGAACACGAATGGAACACGAGTAAACACGAATGGAACACGAGTGAACACGAGTGAACACGAGTGAACACGAGTGAACACGAGTGAACACGAATGGAACACGAGTGAACACGAGTGAACACGAGTGAACACGAATGGAACACGAGTAAACACGAGTGAACACGAGTGAACACGAGTGAACACGAATGGAACACGAGTGAACACGAGTGAACACGAGTGAACACGAATGGAACACGAGTGAACACGAATGGAACACGAGTGAACACGAATGGAACACGAGTGAACACGTGTGAACAAGAGTGAAACACGTGTCTAATACGACCGGCGGGGCTAAAACGCGTGTCGCAGATGGCGGGTCGCAGGTAGCGGGTCGCAGGTATAAGCGGGTAGCGGGAGGTGGCAGGTTACGAACAGGAAAAATAGCCAAAATATGTCCTTTTTAACAATAAATCTATGTAGGAAAAACATTCGAATCTGATATTACAGACCTTACAGCTCAATATCATGTTGTTCAAAACATGTCGTTTAAATACTTTACATTTACAAACAGCAACCTATAATATATATGTACTTCAACATAAAAATATATTTAAAAAAAAATGTTATTATTCAACCTACCTCGTAATCTTCCATTGTAAACTGTAAACAAGATCGTGGGAAAGTCATTCTTAGAACAGGGGAGTTGGTCATCATTACGAATAACAACTTTTTTCTCATGATATATCGTCATTAATTTTTTTTCAAATAATAAAATTCCAAATAATTCTAAATATAAAATTCAGAGTATTTGCTGATTCATGAAAGTAGAATGGGAGAAGTAGAGTACTTCCTTTTTGACTTGCTGTAGTCTAAGGGAGTCTCGGATACAAGATTAGGCTGACTATTGTCCGTTTTAGTCGAGCGTTTGATAACCCAGATAACCGAACGGTGTATTTTGCGGAATGGCGGAGTGATTAATACTTCTTGAATATGGAGGATATCCCGCCAAAGAGGTAGACGCCGCTGACTACCCACCATAGATATTCCACCCCCAGCAGCGAAATACGTACACCCCACCAACCACCTCCGACCGATCGTCGATGGATACCGACGACCCTCCGACAGATCCCGACCGCTTCTAGATGGCCTAGGAAGACCTTCCAACCACCTCCCGACGACTCCTGAGAGCCTTTGGAAGTGTCGGAAGTCGTTCCGACGAATTCCGAAGTTGTTCCGGCAACTTTCGATGATGTTCCTACGGCTTTCAAAGATGGGCAGAGCATTTCCGATGTTGGTCCGACCGACCAACGAAGACGACCTAACACCGAGCTCACCTTCCGACCCGTTTCCTCGTCGTCCACCCAACGTACAGTCCGACACCCATTGTACAGTCCGACAGCGGCGTAGCAAATAGGTTCGTCCTATACAGTCACCCACCGAGGCACCTTCACCAATTACTTTCGAACGTTCCAGTGCTACCGAGTGGACGAGGCCGACCCGCCGGAAAGCTTCTTCAGTACCACTGACCTCGACTCCACCTCGCCTGCAGACATTGTCAACCCATGTGGCATGCGTTTTTCCATGGTTACATGGGGCATGCATGCATGCATTTTTCTTCTTTAAAATTAATATATATTTTTTGTTCATAGTGGTAATATATGTAGTAGGCTTTATCTTATAATGAAACTGTAATAAGTTTTATAAGTAAATTTAAGAATATATTGTTGTAAGAGCATTGAGACTATTGTATAATGCTCCTAATACGTCTATTATTATTATTATTATTATTATTATGCGGCATCCCCACCACCGTCCCAGTATATACGCAACCTCCTCCGCGACTCACCGAATTTGTTCCGCTTGACCGCGATCCGCGGGCGAACATCATCTATATATTCAAGAAGTATTAATCATTCCGCCATTCCGCAAAATACAACGTCCGCCCAGATAACCCAAAGTCGTTTTATTTGGGGGTTAATATTCACCCAAAAAATTAAATTAAATTACAATTTTGAATAATATTTATTGTTTAAGGTCTGTAATATCAGATTCGAATGTTTTTCCTACGTAGATGTATTGTTAAAAATGACATATTTGGCTATTTTTCCTGTTCGTAAGGCCTGCCACCTCCCGCTACCCGCTTATACCTGCAACCCGCTACCCGCCACCTGCGACACGCGTTTTAGCCCCACCGGTCGTATTAGACACGTGTTTCACTCGTGTTCCATTCGTGTTCCATTCGTGTTCACTCGTGTTCACTCGTGTTCCATTCGTGTTCGCTCGTGTTCACTCGTGTTCACTCGTGTTCACTCGTGTTCACTCGTGTTCACTCGTGTTCACTCGTGTTCACTCGTGTTCGCTCGTGCTCACAAGTGTTCTGACTCGTGTGGAGTTTTAGATCAGATCCGAACGAACTTAATTATTCAAACTCGCTGAATTAGGTTTGGAAGATGATAATTTGGACAATTGAACCGGGCCTTAGCTCACGCGTGCAGACGCTCCGTATCCGTCCCTGATTAATCGCTACTGAATATTCCGCCGTCTATGCGTAGGCTACGCCTTAGCGCGGTCTGTATTAAAAATTACCATTAAATATTATTTAATAAAACAGAAATAAAGAACGCAAAAACATAAATTGTTGTTTACGCGTGTATTTTGATCGTGTTTGTTATGATTGAGATCTTATCTCAGGAATTCACCCCCAAAATAGAGTTTAAATAACTCCGACAAGTTTTAACTCATCTAAAAGAGTTTGCGTAACCCCAGTTGAGACGGTTAACTCCGGCGTAAGGGATAACTTTCAGATACCACTCTCCTCCGCAGAGGCTTCTTGCGCTTTTTTAGAGTTCGGGTATTACTATTGGGCTATTATTGGGCTCACAGGGTGTTTTAGGGACGCGCGGAGAGAATCGGGACGCGGAATTGCGAGCGCGCGGGGGAAGACGGGAAGAGCGAAAAAGAGAAGAGAAGCCTCTGCCATATAACGTGCGGTTCTGTTGGCCAATTTGCGGTTCTGTGGTCATGGACGAAAGCGACAGCAATATGGAAGAACTTGAACGTTCCCTTCATAATATGAGTCTTGAAGGTACGTGTACAAAATTTGGTCGAAATTGATAGCCAATTTAACGGTTTTATGTCCTCGTGTTTTTGTCTACAATAGTCAATAGTGTTGCGCACAGATGATCGCGTATTTGTCAATGTTTGTCTGAGTCTATAATTAAATTCACGAAATCAGGTTCATTTGGGAGTTAGATTTGGTTTGTTTGTCTGAGTTTTGGTTTATAAGTAACTGTGCGCTTCGCTATTGGAAAAATTGTTTGATTTTAAACTTCCGTTAATCATGTTTATAGATGATGGCGACGACGAACTTGGCTGCTATCCCATGACAAGCGCTCCAAAGAAGGAGTTAATCTCTAAGAAGCATAGTAGCATACTCTTATACTCCAGAGTCTTGACATCACAATTAACCTATTTCCTATGAGACTTCAGACGTCTTCTATTATACAAAACAAAAAAAGAGCGCATTGACATTGTTATTGTTGATTCAAGCAGACGGTGACGAAGGAAAATTATACACGCTTTGATATCCGACACTATGTCTATAGGCTAAAAAAGTCTGACAATAAAGCAATTGAACAATCTTACCGTCTCAAGTCGTAGTTCATATAGTTGTTCCAATATCTTCACTGTTTCCTGACAGTTTAGTTAAGATCATGAAAAAGCATTTTGCAATTCAGTCGCGTGTTGACATTTTATATTATATAGTATAATTCTATAAAATGACGCGTCTTCCAAAAAGAACTTAATGTCCCCGTTATTCCTAAAGCACTTCGAACATATCACTTTGCCGCTGATTTTAGCTTCTGGAAAAGGTCTCCCAACTATATTTGACTTTATTTGCATCCATAAGCCATATATTATGACCAGTCTCTCTCGGAAATTCGACACCATTTTGGAAACATTATATGGCAGAGGCTTCTCCAATTTCCGTCTTCCCGTCTCCCCCCGCGCGCGCGCCCTCCCAGTCCGTGCTGCCCAAACTATTTGCCCGAACTCTAAAAAAAACGCAAGAAGCCTCTGCGGAGGAGAGTGTTCAGATACGGTACTGCAACTAGATCCCAAGGATAGTGCAAAGTTTCATATCATATAACTGCAGTATGTTCAGATGTATTGTACAGTAGAGTATGTGATAGTACTTTACAGCAATGATCAACAGTGCTTCATTAATAAATAGCTAAAAATTTGGGGGTCAAAATCAACAGGTTTTAAGCTTCAAAAGCGGTTGGTAACATATTATGTTACTTCCTTATAAACAAGGAACGTGGCAAGGGAATTGATGAACATGTACATGTAGTTATGAAAACGACACGTGAACTTGTTATATTTCAAATTATTTATTTAGCCTGTTAATTGGGCGATACATGCATGTAATACGTTGTGCAAAATAATAGGAAATCATGATATGGATATAACACGTACATTTCTGGTAATTTCGTATTCAATTAACTTTTAGTCAAGTCATCATTAGCATTTATTGAGTTGTTTAACAGTTCATCCAGCACAGTAGCACCAACTAGCACAGCTGTAGTTTTAGTCATTTGTAGCTGCTAGGACTTGCAAAATGTTATTAAGTTTTGTTGATCAGTAACCACAGTTCATATATTTAGCCATTTTGAGTGATCGATGTTAACTTTCTTGGTCTTTTTCGGTAGTTTATGAATGGAATAATTAACATGATTTAACCGCAAAAGTTTATTCAGGAAAAATCCACAAGTTTGCAAGTTGATTGACCATCATGAACAAATTGGAACCCAGTTTTCTCAATAGTGTGGTTGTAAAGGTGTGAGTATTCTTTACGATAATCATTTCCAATGTTATCTTCTTGAAATGAGAACCAAATAATACTTGGTCTTAATGAGCCTGCTACTCTAATCTCTATAATAATTTTTTCAATTATACACTCAGAGCCATTAGTCATTCCATTGACAACACTAAGATCATACTTTCCCCCTGGCCTTGAAGTATGGCACAGACCTTAAACTAACACATGGTTTTTGTGGGATCATTTCGAATTTGTTTCTTCAATCTTTCTTTCAATTCGTCACATAAATCCCCGAGTGTGATATCTATTGCTTTAACTTCAACTTTTTGATTTAAAGATTTATTAATAATTTAAAGATTATGTTGGTTTACAGCCACGTTAGTACTAAACAAGTGAGTAGCAGTAATAGGATAATGAGGATTTGCAGGGGTTAATTTCAAATTTCTATCTTTCAAAATTTCCATGTCATTTTTTTTTATCTTTTTGTCTCATAATCTGTGATAACTCAAACATCTGAAAATATTGCTGCCAAATGTTTGATGCTAATGCATTATAGCCATCGTTTGAATTCTCAAATATCCAGTGGTCAAAGACTGGTTTTAACTGGACCCCCGAACCAAACTGGATTAAGACGAAGTCACAGAATTAGACTTGCTCCAAGTCTGCCTCTTGGTGTTTCGAGATGGGTTTGTTTCGAGACGGGTTTGTTTCTTGTTGAAACCAAAACATAAACCCGTCTCGAAACCAACCCGTCTCGAAATAAACCCGTCTCGAAACAATAACCGTCTCAAATAAACCCGTCTCGAAACAAACACGTCTCGAAACACCAAGAGGCAGACTTGGAGCAAGTTTATCACAGAACGAGAAACTGCAGAGCTCGGAGTATCATTACAGTGCATTTAAACAAAGACAAAATACGGTGCACTCTTACCTCCTGAAATATGTCAGAACACCATATTTAATACTGTAAGTCCACAAAATCCCTTTTTAGAAAGTTATATTATCGCTCGATCCTTCGGCATACACCATATTTAATATTGCAACTCCATAAAATCCCTGTTTCGAGAAGGTATATCGCTATATTTGATCAGTGCGCGCGTGCGCAGTAGCATGTTAACATAAAACCCGGGGGACACATCTTATATTCGAAGCATATTATGAAATATTCAAGATATCGAAATCAAACTGCATTACAATTTGACACGAAGAAAACCCATCGATAACTCACTTAACGGTCTGCCCTCATTCTTCAGAAACTTCATTGTTCAATTTTTCCATTGATAATAGTAAATTGAAGTACCAAAATACTACGAAATAATAATGTCGCCCCCCCCCCCCCCCCCCCCCCCCCGGATGTTAACAAATCGGTCACTGACTGACTGACTGACTGACTTTATATACATATATATCGTGTGAATTTTCGCCACTCATCACAATACTGCAAAGTTTAAAAAACTTTGCACGAAAAAGTAGAGTTAAAATAACTCCTGTAAAATAACTCACGCTTGATCCTCTTAAAAGAGTTAAAACTACTCGTTGAAAATAACAGTGTGGTTATTTTGTGTACCTATGTCTGAGTCAAACTTTAGTCAAGCTTTCAGTAGTTCAAAATATATCGTCGTCTGTAGCTGGGAGATATCAAATTTGACAGTTCGTAAATTCAAAAGCCGTTCAAGGGCAAACATGTGAGTGTTTTCGCTTTTTTAAAGTGTTTGCATCAGTTTATTGCGTTCGACGAAGGAGAACGCATTCTAATTCAGTCTCACGTGTTGTCCCGCGTGTTTTTGCATGCCATTCGATTTCAGAGTTTGGACGCCATCTTGGACTGACTATATGTCGCACATTTTTCCTCGATTCAATGTGCAGACCTGTGACGTATATTTTGATTTGTGTTCTCAAGTACTCATGGGATGCGGCCTTTTAGATACCGTTATTCTTTTCATAACGGACTTAATAAATCCTCTTTAATATGTATTTTATAGGTTTTGACATTCATTTACTACTTCCCTTTCAACAGTTGAACCCAGATGAGATAAACCTAAAGCGATTTTATACATCTGTGAATGATTACCCTCAAATCTCTACAGTAGGTGGTCAGACAACAAACTATCAAAATCCCAGTTACATAGCTGGGTGGGCATTTGGCCTAACGACCATGTCTATAGTAGGTGGTCAAGTAAACAATTCTGAACCCAGTTATGTAGCTGGGAAACCATTTAACCAAATATCTAGTCAGCGGTCACAAATATGAACTGCAACAAATTTGTAAAGAAACTGTAGCAGCTGAGTCCAGCTGTGCACCCGATAGTTTTGTACTTTAAAACCAAAAACACTTAACTATCGCCTACAACTTAAGTGGTGGTATGTATTCAGGTGATACTCATACTGACAACTCACCCTGGGATAATTTGGTAAATAAATTAGCTGCAATTGCAGCAGTTATTTTGTTCAGTGTTCTGTTACTGGTAATAAAAAACATTTCTACAAAGCCTAATAGTCGTCTTCTTTATTCTCAATGCATATGCCCACAGCGATAATTTTGTGCAAACCACCGCAATGCACAATTCTACCACTCTCCACTTCGTGATATTTTGGCAGGCTGATGTCAGCAAGATAAACTTTATACAAACATTTAATAAGTAAAAAAATTAATAGAAAATCTAATTTACTAATAAAAAATCGAACGCATTTCGCTAATCTTTGATTACTACTAGTATAAAGATATTTTTGTACGCATGTATAGTATAGCGTCCAAATGCCAGCTGCTTTAAGTCCTTTTCAGTGTTTTATGTTACAAATTTAAAGTTAATCCCCTCGCCCGGCGCGAAGGCCGAAGGCCTGAGGGCGAGGGTGCTAATATCGACCGGCGTTTAGTCCCTTATCTACAGTGATGGGTTTTGTATATTTATATGCATCAACCGCCAATGCGCGGTATCGGAAATTTGGCCTGGTGAATAATGCAAAATTGAAACGAGCGAGTTTTGAAAATAATTTATTGCTATGGATAAACAACAAGCAAAACAAAAAGAGGTTTGGAATGTAGTGTACACGGACAAGCAAGTTTTATTTTGAAATATTCATCTATGCCTATGGATACTTTGCTCGGACACGAATACAGGTAAATAAATTAGTATTCTCAGTATTCATGGATAGTACACTGTGAGAGTGAGTCTGTGTTGAGCGAAGGCCCTTTTATTTTAACTTTTAAGACGTGTCTATATATTTGTAAGATAGGAGATAAACAAGGCGTTCGTTCCCAACCCGCGATTTCCGGTCGAGTCGAGTTCGATAAACATTATTTTTAATACATTAATATGCCTTTTCAGCATAGTTTTTTGGTTAGGGTTGGTAATGTGGTTAGGTATATATTAGGATTAGCATTTCGTTGAATTATAAAAGACTACCGCCTTACTGCTACCGTACGAATAGCCACTGCCTTCACTAGACACTACTTTATCGTTTATTACAGTAACTCTTTGATTGTCTTGAGTGACGAAGGGCTTTCGATCGACACGTTGAATGTCTGAGACCTGTTACACACTATTTTGGCAGTGCACCAACCTTTAAAAGATCTGTATTTCTGCCTACAATGTACAGTACGCTGAACAATATTTTATCTTCTATAAAACAACCATGTCATGTTATTATTTGTTAGTTGTAACTTGTATAGTCTGCATTGATTGTTCAGAAATCTTTAGACAAATTTTGAAATACTTAACCGAGAGAGTTGTACTATTACTATATACATTCTGGGATTAGGAAAAGTTTAGGCATTATTAATAATACCAATAAAAATACAGGATAGCCTGTTCAATGCTAACACTGGTATTGACGGGGTCCTGTTTCCTAACAAATAACAATTATTATTTGTTACAAATATAAATTTATTACACATATTCATATTCATATATATATGTACAATATGTTACAAAAACTAATTATAACTTGAAAGTTGTATAAATCCTACAAATGTAGTATTGTCAATTAAGGCAATAGATATTAGATAATGCTATTACATGTATGCAATGAACACATTTATTGAGATTAAAATAGTTCTTTAGAAATGGTGGTAATTAAAATGCCTTCAAGACATTTCTTAACTAACATGGTACTAATCCTAGGGTTTCTATTAACCGATCAGTTTCATGTCCAGACTTAGGAAAGGTCAGTTTCTCTGCCCTGCATTGAGACCTCAAGAGCATCTATCCTCACCAACAATCGGGATAGAATCCCTAATACTGTATTAAAACCAAACTGATGCCTATACATTTGCACTATATGCACCCCTAGACATTTGAATGATAAAGAGAATGCACTTTCTTCCTTCATTCTTTAACAGTCTTTGGTGTCTTTTTATACTAACTACTGTACTGAGTTGATTATTTTATGAATCACAAGGTCGGTGAGAGGGGGGGGGGGGAGCAAAATCGCCTGGGACCTTGCAAGGGGCACGGCCGCGTCGCCACATCAATCACTTGTGACTGGTGTAATCTGCAGACCAATGAAATGTTGCAACCATTTTGCATACCTAACACAAAGTACCAATTCATCTCAACACTGTTCCCTAATTCCGTCGAATACTGTCGTGAATTATTGAACGGAGGTGTCCAAAACAAAAATTATTGAACGGATGACGTCACTAGGACAAAGCACATAACTACAGTACTAATTACAGTAGTAAATTAGCAACTATGCTATAAAAGTTTCAAACAGTAAGCGGGCGAGGGGTGTTGCGTATAACGTATTTCTAGTACTAAGATATTGTGTACGTATGTCCGAGTCAGTTAGTCAAGCTTTTTGCAGTAGAAAATATATAGTCATCGGAAGCTGGAAGATATTTGGAAAATTTGACAGTTCGTAAATTTAAAAGTCGTTCAATGGCAAACCTGTAAGTGTTTTCGCTTTTTTAAAGATGTAATTAGCAATTCGTTACAAATATATTTTTGTACGTATGCCCGAGTCTGTTATTCAAGCTTTCATTTGATGTAACTCATGAGTACGTAGAGTTAGTATTTCAAAATATATTGTCTGTATTTTGATAATAAACAATGTTTGTATTTGATCAATGAAAAATCAGCAAGTTACCATGGTGACACTTGCGTCCTTTCTTGGCTAAATATATTTCGAACAAAAAGCCGAAAACGATAAAAAAGCGAAAACAATTATTAATGCAAGATATCAGAATAAACGTGTGTTACTATAATCCGAAATAACGAAATAAGTACAGAAATGTTTTTGCTTAGTACAACTTCTTTTACATCTGTTGTAAACATGTGCACAAGAAACTATAAATACGTCTATACAACGACCCCTGGGTGGCTGGCAACTGGTCTTTACTTTTGCCGACTTAAATGGGATAGATATAGGTATCATGTTTCTACGGTCGAATGCTCTGCCACACCCGCATGTCAAATTTCATACTTTAAATTTCGGTATAGAAAGGTTGATCTATTAATCAGTCTTGTTTACTTTTTCGCCTGATCGGAAACTTCTACTCGTTTTCACTTTCGGACTTCAAAAGTTTGACATTTGATTTTTCCTATTTACAAAGTTCACTTAAAATCATTTTATTCATGACATTGGAAAGTCGTACGTTGTTCGAATGAATGAAATTTAAATGCATTTAATCGTAGAAAATTTCCGAACTGGGGACGCTTTTTCGCTTCTAATGAAGATAAAGCTCAAATAACTGATCACAGGAAAAGCTGAAGTTGTTAGTTGTTTATTTATAAAATGTACGAACAATTTGTATCACTAAGCTTCTGTCTAAGCGGCTGTGGCTTTTCTCCGATTTTTCTCATTATTCCAAATGTCGAGTTTTTTCTTTTCTTTTCTTTTTACTGAAAAAAAAACTATTCTTTATTACCAAAACCATCGTATTTATCGTACATAGGTCCAATTAATTAGGATGCGCCAAATTGCATGTATTGTAGCAGTATTATCATACATTGAGCGAGGGGTTGTTGCGTATACGTATTTTTAGTTAATATTTAACGAAGACTTCCGCTCGGAAAGTAACTGTAGTTACTTGACCGCCTCAAAATGTCGTCAACTGAAATACGTATGTACCGCTGCGAGAATTAAACAAGCATATAACAGACTAACCTTGTTGGCAATGATTTGCAATATTTCTGAACCATCCCTTGAACTTAGGCCAAAAGAAAGTATTTGTGATAGTGTAGATAATGGGATTGATCGCAGAATTTATTGATACAACGCAGATTGAAAACCAAGCATAAAGGATGTTCTCGGTGTCGCTGACAATTCGGGCCAGAGAGATGTAAATAAGGATGGCAATGGGAAACCAGCAAAGAATATCGGTAAATACAATGGCGAACAATCTCAAGCCTAATGTAGCTTCGCCTTTTTTCCCTTTCTCATTACCAGCCTTGCGAGTGGAGACGTAGGCATGGTGAAATATCGTGCAGTAGGCCCAAGCCATGTAACAGGCAACCAGGAAGTTAAATATGCCGAATATAACAAGGCAGTATTCCCAGGCTGGATCCTTTTCACCAGGTAGTTGCAGTGGTAAACATAAACCATTGGTACCATAGTACCCTTCATCTTTCTCTTTGTCATAAAAGTAGTTCTTGACAACAGCAGGGATAACGGCGATGGCGATGGCGATTACCCAAATCAAGACTAAAATAAACCACACGAAGCAGCGACTCATGGGGTTGTATTTTACTCCTTTCACGAGTTTTCCACGACGATCATAGGTAATAACTGCCAGGGTCATCGAACATACTTCACTTGATATTAAAGCGATAGCACCAAAAAATGTACAAGCCACGCTGGAACGCCACTCGTTGTCGTGAAGGTAGTAATCACCTCGCCAGGCAAGATCTCGGCTGACTACGGCGGCGATATAGGTACCCATCAAAATGTCACCAATGTTGAGATTGAGAATAAAAGCGTTTTGAACATAAGTTTTATCTTCATATGACATTCGCAGGGCAAATGCAAGCATATTTGCTGCAAATATGGCAACAACAAATACCCACACAACGTTTCGTAACGGCTGACTCTTTATCATTCGTTCACAGTCCGAGAAGGAATCGTCTGGTGCGATACACTTGACATCAGGTCTTTCTTTCTTCACGAAACAACAGTGTGAAAATACGCTGGATTTCCTGAAAATAAAATCGCGTAAGTAAATTAAAAAATGTAGTGAACGATTGATCTTCGGTTAGATGGATGGATGGAGGAAGGAAGGGAGGAAGGGAGCGAGGAAGGGAGTGAGGAAGGGATGGGTGGATGGATGGATCGATGGATTGAGGGAACATGCATCGGACGATGGAAACATGGATGAATGGATGGATGGATGAATGAGCGAATGAATGAATTAATGAATAGATGAACGGAGTGTTAGGATTGTTTGCCGTTGTCTCATGTGTTATTTTGGTTATTTTGAAAAAGTGCTTGTGTACGTGGAATAACTATAACTTCCTAGTATGCATTTTAACTGTGTCGGGAGGGTATACAGCTTCGTGCAAGGAAAAATCAATACATCTATTTAGCTTTAATAATAAAATCGTTGTCATCGCTGCAAATTCGGCGTAAAAGTAGCAATGGAGTTTTGCCGTGTCTAGGATGATTTCCCAAGTAAATGCTAAAGTGGGGTGGAAATCGTTGACAAAGTTGAGAAATATTTCTACATCCGAGCGCGAAATTATACCAAATTGGTATTGCAACTTTATTTGGCTACGCTCAACATCACACGCTTCAATAGTCGTGTATATTTTCTTCGTACTTGTTTATCATCACTTCTTATAGTCAACGGTTTTAGAATTTCAACAGAAACGGATTGGCAACGATTTAATTTTAACTGACAGAAACATCTATTCTCAAAATGTTTTAAGTTTCGTACCGACTAAAAAAGCGTAGACTCATTTCAAACTTTTTTGAATTTTTTAAAATTTTTAGGAGACTTCGCCTATAAAGGTATTCTTTGATGAACAAAATATTTCTAACAGCTCTGACATTCCGAATAACTCCAACACCTTCACTGATATATTTAAACTATTAAACAAGAAACCATCTACTTGGAATCCACCACGTGGACAACTTTCGACTTGAGATACATTAATTAAGAAATGCAGATTAGACGTCGAAAGCTTAAACCTGCACAAACATCCTACTATCTCTAACATTTGCATGGATGGAAACGCTGCGCTTAGGTCATACATGAATAGATCTTTAGACAGTTTAAACTGCAGGTTGC
Organism: Chrysogorgia sp. JL179-B06; assembly: GCA_035772405.1. Classification (NCBI taxonomy): domain Eukaryota; kingdom Metazoa; phylum Cnidaria; class Anthozoa; order Scleralcyonacea; family Chrysogorgiidae; genus Chrysogorgia; species Chrysogorgia sp. JL179-B06. The sequence goes on along the minus strand of JAYKKM010000301.1, from coordinate 2,281,384 downwards.
AGGTTGCAGGTTCAGTTGCAGGTTACAAGAGCTGCAGGTTACAAGTGCTGCAGCTTGAACTTACACTATTAAAGGAGCAGTGTCAGCATTTGCGCATATTTTCTGCACACATGGAAATAACTTTTAAAAATGTCGGAAATTGTGCGCAAATGATGCGTGTAGACTTGCCACAAGACTAGGTAACCCCCTCCCCCATATAAGGACCGTTGTCATGATGTATATCCACGTTGTTAAGGTTAAGATTTGCATACATGTTCATGAATTTGGCCGAATTATAGCTAATTATATCTCGCGTTAATGCACGGGATTCCAATGGAGGAAGAAACCCTTCGGGAAACAGTGTGAAGAACTGTTCAAGATCTCAAACGCATCGACATAGAAAACTAATAAGTCGTTACTTAGTAGTTTTGGCGTGAAGTATTCTGAAGAAACCATTCGCAAAATGATCAGGAATTACAAAATAAGGTTTCCTGGCAGAAGAAGTATTATATCTAAGAGTTTTAAATTGATTGAACGGCTTTACTTCATAGAGAACGACGGAGCGAGGAGTTAGAACGAGGATGTAAAGCGGACTAACTCTGGCAGCTTGAATACATTTGTCCACCTGATCTTAGATAAAAGCGTGGGAGCCATTAAGCGTAATTAAAGGATTACATGTTTGATAGCATAAGCGTTCAAATTGGCAGAAATAACTTGCCGAGTAATAATTTCGGGGGAATTATCACTTATCGAAACTTATCGATTGAGCGATTCCTGTGTCGAAGAAACACTTTGGGAAGCAGTGTGAACAATTGTTAAGTATTTAAAACGTGTGGAAGGAATTGCTTTCAAAACGTTGCTAGGCCAACTTATCCTACGGCTGATATTTGCATATTTGGCCTCAGAGCACGCGTGTGATTAAAAGGTCATTAAGGAATGAAACAAACAGGCGCGCTTAGGGCAAAGACGACACATATATCGTGTTTTAAATTTTTATTTCGCTTCGAAATCATACAACAAGGCATGCATTACGCTACATTTCAATAAGGTCGGTTTCTATTATGGTTTCCGAGATAATACGACGTAAGTGATTTAATTTTATATGAGTTTTGAGGTTCATTCCTGGGAATGATCGTTATCTGATGGTACGGGACTTCGTCTTAATACGGGTCTTCTTTACCTGAATCACTTTTATTCACATTAGTATCATCCGGTTCTTCCCTTTCTGTTTTACCTAAATCAGTTCCTTCCACGTCAGTATCATCTAGATGTTCTCCTCCATTTCATTCGAATTACTCTCGTCCACTTATGGATTCGAAATCCATACTATGGAAATAGTATGGATGTTTAATTTCCATAGTATGGATTTTTAATTTCCTTGTATGGATTGTTAAATTCCATAGTATGAATTTTATTAATTTTCCCATTATGACTTGTCAATTCCCATATGGTTATAATATGCAAATAACATGGATACAGTATGAATATAATATGGGTATAGAGTGGATGTAGTGTGGATATAGTATGGGTATATAACATGGATATATGGATATATAATGGTAATACTGTATAACATGAAATGCATTATTTCTCTATATTTCCAGCATTTTTAGACAAAGGAATATATATATATATTGTCGTGCTTACAATTCTTTAAGTTCTTTTAACTTCAGCAGAAATTTCCAATTTTTAATGTGCAGACGAGGCATTTTCGAAATGTCACTATATAAATATTGAGAAACAAATGTTAAAGTAAATAATATATTACAACCTGATTTTGTTTTACAAAAATCAAAGCTTACAATGCCATAAGGTTTCCCAGGTTTTGTATGCTATCAGAGTCAAGACTTGTAAGCAGATTATTCCGTAAATTCCTGCACAAAAATAGCAATACATTAGCAACAAGTTGTTAGAAAATAAGGAATTATATAAAAAGGTACCCCCCCCCCCCCCACATCACAGTTAGCGATAAGATGAAAACGTTCCAATTGATTCCATTTGCGAAAAATATTTTTGCTATTTTCTTGAGTTGATTTCTATTGGAGGAGAAGTTTGGGAAAAAGGAACTCCGGAATTAAAGATCACTTAGGTTTACTTAATTAAATAATAAGATCTCAAGTGTAACATCTTATTAAGAGATAAGTCCAAAAAGTTTTAAAACAAGTTTACTATAAGTTTTGTTGCAAATGTGCAACATCTTCAGATTATTAAATTTACAAAGATGTGAGAATATATTGATATAGGTCTAAATTTACATACATGGATAATGAATTAAATGGCTAAATAAAGAGAACAAGGTGACAAAAAGGAAACTTATTAGGAGAAACAGTGTGGAAAATTTGATGAGAATTATCTTGATGCTAGAAAGCGAAGCGGTTGCCCGTTTCTTACCTGTCGAAGGAGAAAACCACATGTGTTCTGAGATTAGCGCATATTAGTGGCGGCGTATTTCCTCCAATTACATCACGCAATTGACACGTGTATTTTTAAACAATACATCATCACAGCTACATAGGAATTCGATCTTACCACGGAAAGAAATTAGATAACCGACGTCCAGATTGAAAAAGAAGAAGTAAAGAGACATGTGGAAAGCCGACGAATATAATTTGGGTACTTGTGTTCGGATGTGTAAAGCGTGAGATCCAGTGAATGGAAGAGAAAATTTAACGGCATTTTCCTGAGGAGAATAAGATCTTTATAGTAGGGGGGACAAAAAAACGATAGAAATAAATCTCCTAACAAATTTCTGGTTGTTAAAACGACAACGCTTAAAAAATAAAGTATCCATAAAGATTTTTGTTTTAGCGAAGATAATTTCAAGGCCAAACTGAATCGCTCTATCAGGATTCAGAAACTTTTCTCCGCCAAACTTTTTGACGCTTGAAGATTACCAGATTCTAAAGAACTTGAAAGAGGACACGAGCATTGTCATCATCAAGCCAGATGAAGGAAATAATATCATTTTGGTAGACAGAAAAGTTTTCGATAGCAATATGGTGCATATTCTGTCCGATAATTCTAATTTTAAACGGTTTCCATCCGACCACCTATATATTTTTTAATAATAATAAAATACCTATTTTTACAGGGTAACTTTGTCAGAAAATATCCATTCTGTTATCAATAAGCTGATGATAAGCCAGCACATCAAAAAGGTATATACATCATCACAGTCAAAGGACTTGATGTGGGATATACCACAATGATAAATTATAAACCATCAAGAATGTTATAGTCTATAACATATATATATATATATATATATATATAGTACAATAGTACAATATCTACAGACACGTGTTTCGCTGTTCCACAGCTCATCAGTGTAGCTTGGTACAATCTAGATATGGACATGAGTACTAATTATACACAAACGATTGCCAGTGACAACCGCTTGTGGGATAAACAGCGGTCATGCGCACATCCAGAGAGCGTGAAGCGGAATAGGGCCAGAGTGCTCAAACTACCACAAGGGTAGTGGGCGTTGCATTATCGCTAAAGGACACCTAAACCAACTTCACAGAGTGCTCAACAACACGGAAGTGAAGGAGCGTAATAGTATATATATATATATATATATATATATATATATATATATATATATATATATATATATATATATATATATATATATATATATATATATATATATATATATATATATATATATATATATATATATATATATATATATATATATATATATATATATATATATATATATATATATATATATATATATATATATATATATATATATATATATATATATATATATATATATATATATATATATATATATATATATATATATATATATATATATATATATATATATATAGATATATATATATATATATATATATATATATATATATATATATATATATATATATATATATATATATATATATATATATATATATATATATATATATATATATATATATATATATATATATATATATACCTAAAATTACATATATTACTACTATAATGTTAAAAATAAATAATAAAATAAAAACGTTTCCTTATTGAAAAAATGTACTTTCAGTCTTGTCTTAATTATTCCCGTGTGTAAATTTAGATATATATATATATATATTATTTACCGGCTGGGAGGTCCGTGTAGAGAAATATTTCGCGAGGCCTCAAAAACGGGCCGTTTTTTGAGGCCTCGGGAAATATTTCTCTATACGGACAGACCAAAACGGTAAATAATTTATTAATTTTTTTCCTTGAAGCGCATAATGCACCACACCCCTCCCAAGCGAATAAAAAATACAAAGAGAGACGTCATTAAGAAGCCACTCAGCTTGTGACCAAATAAGGAAGTCAGTCAAAACAGAAGAAGCATGTTTATTTCAAACGAGACAAAGCGAAAAAAGTTCGTTAACATATTGTTGGCATCTAACGTAATGGTTGCACAAAAACAACCGTAAAAAGAGATGCAATTCAGTCCGATTCACTGTCATCACTTATGATTACACGTCATTTTTTAGCTGGTGTTGAATCTTTGACGTGACCTTCGTTCGCCGCAGGATTGAGGAAAAAATTGAATGTACATCCTTCAATTTTTCCTATCGTTGCTCCAGAAAACATGCCCTCAACTGATTCTTGGAAGCTTCCAGACTGATCTGCAGTGACGGTGGAAGTGGCCATGGCTGAGCGACTCAAGACCATTGACATGTTTCGCTGATGGCTATCTGAAGCTGTCTTATAGGCATCCAGGCTTTTCAAATTCTTATGACCACTCAGTTGAGCGACGTAGTTCTCTGTAACATCAGCATCCATTAGACTGGAAATACATGGTTTTCTGACAGACTGATTGCTGATATTACCTGGAAGATTGGCGGCTTTCGCAGCCTTCGCAAGAAACTACCCGATTTCGTTTTTGCCCAGTGGAGCTTTGGTGTTCCAGACCTGGCACTCTGGTTTACGACGGTGGTTAATAGCCAAGGAGAATGGCAAATCAGGCTTTTTGAATGAATGAAATCTTTTATTTCCATAGGGTAGCCCCATCAGTAATAAAAATTACTGTTATCAATGGGAGCCCTAAAATTTAAAAGTATATACATATACACTACTAAGCTATTTAACAAGTTAAAAAACTAAACGTTAAAAGTTCCACTATAATTGTCCTAATTGGAAGAACTAAGTTTATTATAAACAATGCATCCATAATAATAAAAAGAACGCTTTGCAGTTTCTGTTCTGACTTTTGGCAAGTGTAACAAGTTACTCTGCCTAGTTACTCGCCGCACAATGTCTTTATTAAAAGTAAAATAATTTTTTAAGAACTGAGGACACTGGCCTCTCAAAGACTTGTTAACAAGTTTAAAAACATGACGTTCGCGTCTACATTCGAGATTAGCCCACTTTAGATTGGACAGAGCTGAATCGCTATTGCTACATTTGGTTACAGTCCTCGCAGCACGATTTTGTAATCTTTCTAACTCTTGAGCATTTCCTTTCCCACAACAAGTCCACACGGTATCACCATATTCCAAAACCGGACGAATAAACGAGGTGTATACAACATTTGCACTGTGAGTGGTTAAATTGTATCTCAATCGTCGTAACATCCCTATCCTTTTACCAGCCTTCGACACAATAGACTTTATGTGATCTTTCCAACTAAGACATTCGTCAAGATATATACCGAGATACTTAAATTTCGACACACGCTTGATAACATAATCATTTATACTAACGTGAAAGCTTTCAATATTCGATAATTTTCCTGGAGTTCCAAACAGTAAGCATTCAGTTTTTTCTTTGTTAATAAACAAGGAGTTTTTTCTAAGCCAGTTTCCAATTAAACCAAGATCCTCATTCATTTTTTTCTCAATGACGTTAACATCCTTAGCTGAGTAGTAAAGAACCGTGTCGTCAGCATACATTAACAAATTACAGTGAACTACCGTAGAGGGCAAATCGTTTACTAGTAATATGAACAGCAAAGGTCCAAGAATAGAACCCTGCGGTACGCCAGATGTGACTGACTGAAAATCAGACATAACATTTTGGTAGCCAACGACCTGCTTCCGGTTTGACAGATAATCTTCGAACCACTCAAGTTCTAAATTTTCAATACCATAGTAGCGTAGTTTTTGTAGGAGAAGAATATGATCAACCGTATCGAACGCTTTACTCAGATCGATAAAAACAGCTCCGGTTAACATTCCTTGATCAATATTACGCTTGATTGTATCTGTTAGTGAGATAACAGCAGTTTCAGTGGAGTGTGCCTTTCTAAATCCACACTGAAAAGGGCTCAAAATATTATGCTCACTTAAGTGCTTGACGAGCTGTACTTGAACCGCTCTCTCGATCAGCTTGGAGATCACAGATCTCGTCTGGTCGATGGCTGGCGAACGATTGAAAAAATTGAACGGGACAACGCTCGTTCTGGGTTGCGTGGGCTGTTGGATTAAAAGCTCTCTGATGTTGACCGACGCCGTGTCTTGTCTTGGATCCCCGTTCGTTTTTCCATATCAACACCTCGCTGCCAGTTTCCAGGTCCTTTCCAAGAGCTATGTCTCCCCATTTTAATCTTCTGGATTCGTCACGAGCTCTGAATCCATAATGAAGGGAAAGAACCCACCAAACTGTCCTTTGGAGAACTTCTGGTTCATGGTTACCAAACAAACCGGTTTCGAAAAGGAGGTCTTCTGCCATCGCCAACTCTCTAGCTGCTTGTGGTCGGTTCCCTTTGGCGTGTTGCTGCACCAGTTCTCTTTTCCTTGCTAAAAGGACCTCTCTAGCCTTATCGAATTATTGGTCTTGGAATACATTTAAACTTGAATTTTTATTATTTAAATATCTCTGTAAACTTCTCTGAAAGTCACTGAGGGAGGAAGGTTCGTAAACTTGACCATTTTTCTTTCGTACATTCATAAAAAATTTGGAAACCAGGATATTTAACTCTTTAGCAGGTATAGCTTCAATTTCTCTTGTCTCATTTATCGATATAAAGTACCGTTTTACAACATTAATATCGTATGTTGTCTTCTATGTCGTGTTTTCTGGTCGCTGTCTTTCAATAAACCTTTGAATTTCGTCAATATCCTCGCTTGTGTTTTGGTCCTCAACTGCAGTATTAAAAGTCGATAAAGCAACGTCTGTACTTTTACCTTCGTTAGAGGGAACAGTGAAGTCTTCTGTTGGATAATAGAATTCACTGTCACTGTGTTCGCTTTCGTTTGAGTACATTTTATAATTTTTACGAATTTTTTAAATGGCGGCCTTTAAAACGTTTAAAAAACTTTTTGCGTTGGGATTTAAAACTCGCGCGGTCCGTACGCTCTCATACGGACCGCTCGTTAGCCAATCAGAAAGCGGGATTTGGTAGGATACGGAGCGGAAAAAAATAAATAGATATATTGTAACAGCTTTGTAAATACTCTGGAGATGTTGCACGTTCGCAACGAAACTTTAGTAAACATGTTTTAAACTTTTGTTGACTTGTCTTGTATTATGGAGTTACACTTGCACATTTTGAGCTGGGATGTAATCTTTATATTAAGATTACACTTTCTGCTAGAAAAATCTATTGCTAGGTTTACTAATAAGTTTACTTACTGTGTTGACCATTCAGTTATATCCATGTTTCCTCACATAAAAGGTTCTCAGGTTCTTCCTGAGAATCAACTCAAGTAGTTTGTAATATGATTAATAATTTATTATACATGGTGTTTACTTGATTCCCTTGTGTCTCAGCGATGGAGAATTGGATTTACATTATAAGTAGTAAATTGTTATTTTGAATTTACAGTGCTTCCGTAAACATTTGCAGTGATTTTTATTTTTCAGTTAAGTTATAATATTTAGTTTTAAGATAACCAGTTTCTCAAAAGTGGTAAACACATCTAGTATTCATTATATGTACATATGCAGTTATCTGATTATAGTCGTTGTGGTGTTTTTATGGTTGGTATCGAGGATAAAGATACTTGAGAACATTACAGTGATATGCTACCCTAAAAATACGTTCCCTGAAGTGTTACTAACTGCTTCACATATTGTTTGATCCAATTATTACAGTGTAAAATTTTAACTGGTTTTTCGTACTTTGCGACTCAATTGTTTTCAGATGGTTTTTCTTTAGCAACCTAGATAAATATATATTGATAGGTGTTTTTTAAGAATAGCATTAATTAATTTATCTGACTTACAATCGTTTCAATCCATTGCCAGGAGCAAAGAAGCGTTTGGGCAATTCTTTAATCTTGTTGTTCGAAAGATCTCTGTATTTATATTAGAAGAAAAAAGATTGTTGTTACAGTCTTGAACACTTCATGGGAAAAAACGTGAGCATTCAATACTATGGTACCACTTCATGTTATTCGTACACTGTCACGAAAGTGAACCGACACGTAAATTTCGTCTAATAATTAGCAACAGTAAACAATCATTGAATGCGGCTGAGCATAACATACCGAGCTCAATATTATTCAGAAGCCGAATCCAGTAATTGTTTTATTATACATGTGGTCACTGTTGTATTCAATGTTGTCGTCACTATTGTCTCCATCGTCGTTGATGTATGCGTCACAGAAGCAAATCTACTGCAAGATATTTTGTTATTTTGTAATTTAGCGCGCTTTGAGGGAGTGAGATCATCAGCTTGCAATAATATTTTTTTATATCTCCTTCCAATAATTCACAGTATTCAACGGAAATGACGCCACAGCTGCCGGATATTGAGAGTTAGTGGAGTATGTTGACGAATGAGGACAAAAAAGAGAGAAGCTTGAATATAATAATGTAATTTAGTTGAGATAACTAGCGGCGATGGTTTTGTTTCTTACATGTACTGCTAACTCGTTCGTATAAGAAATACGTACTGCAGTAACGAACTCATTATTAGCGACAATTTAAAAAGGTAGTTTGTATACCGGTGCCGTTTAAACCTTAATTATATATATATATATATATATATATATATATATATATATATATATATATATATATATATATATATTATATATATATATATATATATATATATATATATATATATATATATATATATATATATATATATATATATATATATATATATATAGTTTTAACTTTTTATGTAAATATAGCGCTTCTTAGTCACTGAGGAAGGCTGACAGTCTGTAGCCGAAAATTCTGTATAAAGTTTTTTTTATCTAGATCAGCTTCAAATTATTATTAAATCATGATGTCTACTGATCGCTCTTCAAACATTTTCAAACATATATATATATATATATATATATATATATATATATATATATATATATATAATATATATATATATATATATATATATATATATATATATATATATATATATATATATATATATATATATATATATATATATATATATATATATATATATATTATATATATATATATATATATATATATATATATATATATATATATATATATATATATATATATATATTATATATATATATATATATATATATATATATATATATATATAGTGAAAATGGTCTTACCTCAAAATGATAAAAGCCGCAACTGTAAGTTTCACGCAAGGCGATCGCCTTGCGTGAAACTGACAGTTGCGGCTTTTATCATTTTGAGGTAAGACCATTTTCACTATATATTCGCTCTACCTTTATGGTATTGAGCACTTTCAACGTTCCGTGAACAACATCACATTCGTTTAGTATATACACATATATATATATATATATATATATATATATATATATATATATATATATATATATATATATATAGAATTTAGTGACGAGATACTAACATTTCGAGCGGAGCCCTTCATCAGAGTAAGATATATATATATATATATATATATATATATATATATATATATATATATATATATATATATATATATATATATATAAAGAGTGCTGCGTAGACAGTGTTTTGAATGCATAGCAAAGTGAAAAGGTGGTAAACTGCCAAGAATTTAGTGACGAGATACTGACGTTTCGGCGGAGCCCTTCATCAGAGTAAGACGAGATGAAATAAAATAAATAGGGCTTATATATATGCCAAAAGGGTGTCACAGGTAGAAAGTAGCCAATCAAATGCACGGGAAATAAACTAACTAATAATTAATGAGATGGGAAAAGTTAAATCATTTGCTATTTTTAACAGTCGATCAATAAGCAGACTGGGTGGGGTGGGAGAAATGACAGGTCCAATATTCAAGGGCATTAGGCGATAACAATAGAAACAAAGACTTCAAAAGAAATGAAAGTGCATAAGCTAATAATAAAAGGTTCCAAGCAAACTAAAATAACAAACACTTTTAGGAAATTAAATAAAAGAAAAACGTTCGTTAAGACCAAGAGGATGTGTGGTGCCAAGTTTAACAATGAGACGCTTCTCTTGCCGCTTGCGGTTATCGTTGCCACCGGAGATGGGAAGGATGGCACAGACTTTCATGTCTGAAACCAAATGGTTAGAGCTGTTGAAATGGCGGGCTACAGGTTTGTCACCATCATTGATCCTCACGGAACGAAGATGTTCAGCAAACCTGTCTGAAAGGCGTCGCCCAGTTTCATCGATGTAGATTTTAGGGCATTTATCGCAAGAAATGCAATAAATTATGTTGGTGGACGTGCATGAAAAAGCATGACGGATTGTGTGGTGGAATTTGGGGGCAGTAATAACTGTAGTGGGATTGAGAAAAGGGCATGTGTTACAGCGGGAACGGCCGCAAGAAAATGTTCCCGCTGGTGCCGAGGTATTTCTTGCAAGAAATTTTCTTGCGAGACATTTTCTTGCAGCCGTTCCGACATTTTCTTGCGAGACATTTTCTTGCGGTCATAACCATGATGTGTCTATGACGTGGTCTGTGTCCACTGTGTACACAAAGATGCCAATTAAAATTGATTTGCAGTCACTTGGTTTTTGTTAAACTAGCATTTTTCCTAAAATTTGTATTTAATAATTAATACAATATTACAAAATAAAAACTTTAAATCTAACATAAAACGAACAACGCGAAAAGCGGAGGGTTGTCCAATACTGTCGAATCTACTCCATGTGTACCATCCGTGAATTTCGTGAAAGCGACTCGGATGGTGAGATTGGTGAGTCAGCATGAGGTATAGGGCTAAGGTAGGCGTACAAAATCCGTCTATCGGTGCTATTCGTCCGATCGGTCCATCCGTCACGGATGGTGAGATTGGTGAGTGAGCATGAGGTACAGGGCTAAGGTAGGCCCACAAAATCCGTCTATCGGTGCTATTCGTCCGATCGGTCCATCCGTCACGGATAGTATGAGATTGGTGAGTCAGCATGAGGTATAGGGCTAAGGTAGGCGCACAAAATCCGTCTATCGGTGCTATTCGTCCGATCGGTCCATCCGTCACGGATGGTGAGATTGGTGAGTCAGCATGAGGTATAGGGCTAAGGTAGGCGCACAAAATCCGTCTATCGGTGCTATTCGTCCGATCGGTCCATCCGTCACGGATGGTGAGATTGGTGAGTGAGCATGAGGTACAGGGCTAAGGTAGGCCCACAAAATCCGTCTATCGGTGCTATTCGTCCGATCGGTCCATCCGTCACGGATAGTATGAGATTGGTGAGTCAGCATGAGGTATAGGGCTAAGGTAGGCGCACAAAATCCGTCTATCGGTGCTATTCGTCCGATCGGTCCATCCGTCACGGATGGTGAGATTGGTGAGTCAGCATGAGGTATAGGGCTAAGGTAGGCGCACAAAATCCGTCTATCGGTGCTATTCGTCCGATCGGTCCATCCGTCACGGATGGTATGAGATTGGTGAGTCAGCATGAGGTATAGGGCTAAGGTAGGCGCACAAAATCCGTCTATCGGTGCTATTCGTCCGATCGGTCCATCCGTCACGGATGGTGAGATTGGTAAGTCAGCATGAGGTACAGGGCTAAGGTAGGCCCACAAAATCCGTCTATCGGTGCTATTCGTCCGATCGGTCCATCCGTCACGGATGGTATGAGATTGGTGAGTCAGCATGAGGTATAGGGCTAAGGTAGGCGCATAAAATCCGCCTATCGGTGCTATTCGTCCGATCGGTCCATCCGTCACGGATGGTGAGATTGGTGAGTCAGCATGAGGTATAGGGCTAAGGTAGGCGCACAAAATCCGTCTATCGGTGCTATTCGTCCGATCGGTCCATCCGTCACGGATGGTATGAGATTGGTGAGTCAGCATGAGGTATAGGGCTAAGGTCGCACAAAATCCGTCTATCGGTGCTATTCGTCCGATCGGTCCATCCGTCACGGATGGTGAGATTGGTAAGTCAGCATGAGGTACAGGGCTAAGGTAGGCCCACAAAATCCGTCTATCGGTGCTATTCGTCCGATCGGTCCATCCGTCACGGATGGTATGAGATTGGTGAGTCAGCATGAGGTATAGGGCTAAGGTAGGCGCACAAAATCCGTCTATCGGTGCTATTCGTCCGATCGGTCCATCCGTCACGGATGTTGAGATTGGTGAGTCAGCATGAGGTATAGGGCTAAGGTAGGCCCACAAAATCCGTCTATCGGTGCTATTCGTCCGATCGGTCCATCCGTCACGGATGGTATGAGATTGGTGAGTCAGCATGAGGTATAGGGCTAAGGTAGGCGCACAAAATCCGTCTATCGGTGCTATTCGTCCGATCGGTCCATCCGTCACGGATGGTGAGATTGGTAAGTCAGCATGAGGTACAGGGCTAAGGTAGGCCCACAAAATCCGTCTATCGGTGCTATTCGTCCGATCGGTCCATCCGTCACGGATGGTATGAGATTGGTGAGTCAGCATGAGGTATAGGGCTAAGGTAGGCGCACAAAATCCGTCTATCGGTGCTATTCGTCCGATCGGTCCATCCGTCACGGATGGTGAGATTGGTGAGTCAGCATGAGGTATAGGGCTAAGGTAGGCGCACAAAATCCGTCTATCGGTGCTATTCGTCCGATCGGTCCATCCGTCACGGATGGTATGAGATTGGTGAGTCAGCATGAGGTATAGGGCTAAGGTAGGCGCACAAAATCCGTCTATCGGTGCTATTCGTCCGATCGGTCCATCCGTCACGGATGGTGAGATTGGTAAGTCAGCATGAGGTACAGGGCTAAGGTAGGGCCACAAAATCCGTCTATCGGTGCTATTCGTCCGATCGGTCCATCCGTCACGGATGGTATGAGATTGGTGAGTCAGCATGAGGTATAGGGCTAAGGTAGGCGCACAAAATCCGTCTATCGGTGCTATTCGTCCGATCGGTCCATCCGTCACGGATGTTGAGATTGGTGAGTCAGCATGAGGTATAGGGCTAAGGTAGGCCCACAAAATCCGTATATCGGTGCTATTCGTCCGATTGGTCCATCCGTCACGGATGGTATGAGATTGGTGAGTCAGCATGAGGTATAGGGCTAAGGTAGGCCCACAAAATCCGTCTATCGGTGCTATTCGTCCGATCGGTCCATCCGTCACGGATGGTGAGATTGGTGAGTCAGGATGAGGTACATGGCTAAGGTAGGCCCACAAAATCCGTCTATCGGTGCTATTCGTCCGATCGGTCCATCCGTCACGGATGGTGAGATTGGTGAGTCAGCATGAGGTATAGGGCTAAGGTAGGCCCACAAAATCCGTCTATCGGTGCTATTCGTCCGATCGGTCCATCCGTCACGGATGGTGAGATTGGTGAGTCAGCATGAGGTATAGGGCTAAGGTAGGCCCACAAAATCCGTCTATCGGTGCTATTCGTCCGATCGGTCCATCCGTCACGGATGGTGAGATTGGTGAGTCAGCATGAGGTATAGGGCTAAGGTAGGCGCACAAAATCCGTCTATCGGTGCTATTCGTCCGATCGGTCCATCCGTCACGGATGGTATGAGATTGGTGAGTCAGGATGAGGTATAGGGCTAAGGTAGGCGCACAAAATCCGTCTATCGGTGCTATTCGTCCGATCGGTCCATCCGTCACGGATGGTGAGATTGGTAAGTCAGCATGAGGTACAGGGCTAAGGTAGGCCCACAAAATCCGTCTATCGGTGCTATTCGTCCGATCGGTCCATCCGTCACGGATGGTATGAGATTGGTGAGTCAGCATGAGGTATAGGGCTAAGGTAGGCGCACAAAATCCGTGTATCGGTGCTATTCGTCCGATCGGTCCATCCGTCACGGATGGTGAGATTGGTGAGTCAGCATGAGGTATAGGGCTAAGGTAGGCGCACAAAATCCGTCTATCGGTGCTATTCGTCCGATCGGTCCATCCGTCACGGATGGTATGAGATTGGTGAGTCAGCATGAGGTATAGGGCTAAGGTAGGCGCACAAAATCCGTCTATCGGTGCTATTCGTCCGATCGGTCCATCCGTCACGGATGGTGAGATTGGTAAGTCAGCATGAGGTACAGGGCTAAGGTAGGCCCACAAAATCCGTCTATCGGTGCTATTCGTCCGATCGGTCCATCCGTCACGGATGGTATGAGATTGGTGAGTCAGCATGAGGTATAGGGCTAAGGTAGGCGCACAAAATCCGTCTATCGGTGCTATTCGTCCGATCGGTCCATCCGTCACGGATGTTGAGATTGGTGAGTCAGCATGAGTTATAGGGCTAAGGTAGGCCCACAAAATCCGTATATCGGTGCTATTCGTCCGATCGGTCCATCCGTCACGGATGGTATGAGATTGGTGAGTCAGCATGAGGTATAGGGCTAAAGTAGGCGCACAAAATCCGTCTATCGGTGCTATTCGTCCGATCGGTCCATCCGTCACGGATGGTGAGATTGGTGAGTCAGCATGAGGTATAGGGCTAAGGTAGGCCCACAAAATCCGTCTATCGGTGCTATTCGCCCAATCGGTCCATCCGTCACGGATGGTATGAGATTGGTGAGTCAGCATGAGGTATAGGGCTAAGGTAGGCGCACAAAATCCGTCTATCGGTGCTATTCGTCCGATCGGTCCATCCGTCACGGATGTTGAGATTGGTGAGTCAGCATGAGGTATAGGGCTAAGGTAGGCCCACAAAATCCGTCTATCGGTGCTATTCGTCCGATCGGTCCATCCGTCACGGATGGTATGAGATTGGTGAGTCAGCATGAGGTATAGGGCTAAGGTAGGCGCACAAAATCCGTCTATCGGTGCTATTCGTCCGATCGGTCCATCCGTCACGGATGGTGAGATTGGTAAGTCAGCATGAGGTACAGGGCTAAGGTAGGCCCACAAAATCCGTCTATCGGTGCTATTCGTCCGATCGGTCCATCCGTCACGGATGGTATGAGATTGGTGAGTCAGCATGAGGTATAGGGCTAAGGTAGGCGCACAAAATCCGTCTATCGGTGCTATTCGTCCGATCGGTCCATCCGTCACGGATGGTGAGATTGGTGAGTCAGCATGAGGTATAGGGCTAAGGTAGGCGCACAAAATCCGTCTATCGGTGCTATTCGTCCGATCGGTCCATCCGTCACGGATGGTATGAGATTGGTGAGTCAGCATGAGGTATAGGGCTAAGGTAGGCGCACAAAATCCGTCTATCGGTGCTATTCGTCCGATCGGTCCATCCGTCACGGATGGTGAGATTGGTAAGTCAGCATGAGGTACAGGGCTAAGGTAGGGCCACAAAATCCGTCTATCGGTGCTATTCGTCCGATCGGTCCATCCGTCACGGATGGTATGAGATTGGTGAGTCAGCATGAGGTATAGGGCTAAGGTAGGCGCACAAAATCCGTCTATCGGTGCTATTCGTCCGATCGGTCCATCCGTCACGGATGTTGAGATTGGTGAGTCAGCATGAGGTATAGGGCTAAGGTAGGCCCACAAAATCCGTATATCGGTGCTATTCGTCCGATTGGTCCATCCGTCACGGATGGTATGAGATTGGTGAGTCAGCATGAGGTATAGGGCTAAGGTAGGCCCACAAAATCCGTCTATCGGTGCTATTCGTCCGATCGGTCCATCCGTCACGGATGGTGAGATTGGTGAGTCAGGATGAGGTACATGGCTAAGGTAGGCCCACAAAATCCGTCTATCGGTGCTATTCGTCCGATCGGTCCATCCGTCACGGATGGTGAGATTGGTGAGTCAGCATGAGGTATAGGGCTAAGGTAGGCCACAAAATCCGTCTATCGGTGCTATTCGTCCGATCGGTCCATCCGTCACGGATGGTGAGATTGGTGAGTCAGCATGAGGTATAGGGCTAAGGTAGGCCCACAAAATCCGTCTATCGGTGCTATTCGTCCGATCGGTCCATCCGTCACGGATGGTGAGATTGGTGAGTCAGCATGAGGTATAGGGCTAAGGTAGGCGCACAAAATCCGTCTATCGGTGCTATTCGTCCGATCGGTCCATCCGTCACGGATGGTATGAGATTGGTGAGTCAGCATGAGGTATAGGGCTAAGGTAGGCGCACAAAATCCGTCTATCGGTGCTATTCGTCCGATCGGTCCATCCGTCACGGATGGTGAGATTGGTAAGTCAGCATGAGGTACAGGGCTAAGGTAGGCCCACAAAATCCGTCTATCGGTGCTATTCGTCCGATCGGTCCATCCGTCACGGATGGTATGAGATTGGTGAGTCAGCATGAGGTATAGGGCTAAGGTAGGCGCACAAAATCCGTGTATCGGTGCTATTCGTCCGATCGGTCCATCCGTCACGGATGGTGAGATTGGTGAGTCAGCATGAGGTATAGGGCTAAGGTAGGCGCACAAAATCCGTCTATCGGTGCTATTCGTCCGATCGGTCCATCCGTCACGGATGGTATGAGATTGGTGAGTCAGCATGAGGTATAGGGCTAAGGTAGGCGCACAAAATCCGTCTATCGGTGCTATTCGTCCGATCGGTCCATCCGTCACGGATGGTGAGATTGGTATGTCAGCATGAGGTACAGGGCTAAGGTAGGCCCACAAAATCCGTCTATCGGTGCTATTCGTCCGATCGGTCCATCCGTCACGGATGGTATGAGATTGGTGAGTCAGCATGAGGTATAGGGCTAAGGTAGGCGCACAAAATCCGTCTATCGGTGCTATTCGTCCGATCGGTCCATCCGTCACGGATGTTGAGATTGGTGAGTCAGCATGAGTTATAGGGCTAAGGTAGGCCCACAAAATCCGTATATCGGTGCTATTCGTCCGATCGGTCCATCCGTCACGGATGGTATGAGATTGGTGAGTCAGCATGAGGTATAGGGCTAAAGTAGGCGCACAAAATCCGTCTATCGGTGCTATTCGTCCGATCGGTCCATCCGTCACGGATGGTGAGATTGGTGAGTCAGCATGAGGTATAGGGCTAAGGTAGGCCCACAAAATCCGTCTATCGGTGCTATTCGCCCAATCGGTCCATCCGTCACGGATGGTGAGATTGGTGAGTCAGCATGAGGTATAGGGCTAAGGTAGGCGCACAAAATCCGTCTATCGGTGCTATTCGTCCGATCGGTCCATCCGTCACGGATGGTGAGATTGGTGAGTCAGCATGAGGTATAGGGCTAAGGTAGGCCCACAAAATCCGTCTATCGGTGCTATTCGTCCGATCGGTCCATCCGTCACGGATGGTGAGATTGGTGAGTCAGCATGAGGTATAGGGCTAAGGTAGGCCCACAAAATCCGTCTATCGGTGCTATTCGTCCGATCGGTCCATCCGTCACGGATGGTGAGATTGGTGAATGAGCATGAGGTACAGGGCTAAGGTAGGCCCACAAAATCCGTCTATCGGTGCTATTCGTCCGATCGGTCCATCTGTCACGGATGGTGATCGATTGGTGGTTGGTGTGCGTTAGAAGGGGTTTGGTTACGAGTCTTCTCACTTCTGTAAAATGGCGACCGATGTCACGATTGCTTTATGTTTTCGAAGTTATTGGTGAATCGTTTTTGGCAGTATCGCAGTTTTCAAGTGTTGTGCGACTATTTGTCGTCAATGGGTGTGAGAAAGAGGATAGTTTGGGTGACTGGGAGAACGGGATATGCGAAACGTCAACACGGCAATATGGGATTCTATAATTTAGAGCTTTAATAATAATCCACCTTAGGTAAAAAAATACAGTGGACTTACAATATCAATATAAAATTATGAATTACATATATTACAATAAAAAATTTAAAGTTTTTTGTTAAAAAGTTCAATTGCCCGAGGCATAAACGATGATTTATGTCTTTCAGTTCTAGATATAATGTTATCTACATTAGCACTATTTTCTTTAATTCTAGTAGAATAGTCATGTTTATGTGCGACAGGGACAAGGTAGTGACAGGGATGGTTTGTGTCACGAATAATTGCCTCTATTTCTCGAAGAGTTAGTTTCTCTCTTCTTTCGCTAAGCGAAGGAAGTGCGTCGACAGGTAAACCAATAATGCGTAAACTTCTTCTTTGGATACGTTCAAGGTCGTTCACTAAGTAGAGAGGTAGGCCATCCCAAACTGGTGCAGCATATTCAAGCATGGGTCGAATTTTGGTGCAGTAGGTTGCAAGACCGCCTTCCGTAAGAAGGTGAGCCTTCCTACACTGCCTTAGATGGTGTAATCTCCTATTTCCTTTACGGGTAATTTCTTTGATGTGAGAATTCCATTTCATGTTACTTTGACAGCCAACACCAAGTAACTTGAATGTATCTACTCTTTCGATCATATCATCCGCGGTGTAAAGATTAGGTGGCTGTGGGATAGATTTCCCAAAGCAAATCCACATGTCTTTCGTTTTCTTCGCGTTCAACTTCATTTTGTTGGTATCTGACCAGTTCTGGACAGAGTCTAAGACTTCCTGCATGTCGCTACGCTCTCCCTTCATGATACATTCACTTTGTGTACAGTCATCAGCATATTTGTGTGTGCTGACCTCAAGTTCATCAGAAACACAAGTATCTAAGTCGTCAATGTGGATATTAAATAATGTCGGCGAAAGTACAGATCCTTGTGGTACTCCAACTGGACATCTCTCGATCGAAGATAATGCTTGATTTAACTTGACCTGCTGAGTTCTACCAAACAAGAAGCTTTTAACCCACAACCAGAAACTTTTATTGACATTCATCAGTGCAAGTTTATTCAGCAAGATCCCATGATCAACTAAATCAAAGGCTTTTTTAAAGTCGATAAAGAGGGCATGAATTCCTGATTTATCACCACACGTATTGTCAGTAGCATTAAACCATGGTTGTGTGATAGATAGCAGAGCTGATGTTGTGGAGCGGCCATTAGTAAAACCATGTTGACTGGAACGTAGTGTGATATCCTTTTGGTTGAATTGTAGTTGTACTCTCTCTAGAATTTTCCCAATATGTGGCAGAACAGAGATTTGTCTAAAATCATTGCTAATGTCAACAGGTGGATATACTTTAGGCACAGGTGTAACCAGGCCATGTTTGTAGTGACCTGGATACTTACACTGTTTAATGCTAGCCGTAATAATATCATGGACAATCGGCGCTAGAACACTAGAAAATCGTTTAAGTAACCATGCTGGTACACCATCAGCCCCCGTTGCTTTCGACTGATTAAGATGGTTGAGAGCATACTTAATCTGACCAATACTGGGTAAAGGGGGAGGATAGTCTTTAAGAAGTGTTTTAACATCATCTAGTTGAGGAATACTTGTTGTATTTAGATCTTTCCATGGCTCAGTAAAGGATTTTTGTAGCTTTTCTGCTAAGGCGACCTCGTTAAACATAGAATTTGCTGTCAAACCATCTTGCTGAGTATTTACTCCGGACAAATCATAGATGGCTTTATACCATTTCGCAGGGTCAGATGTGCGGAACGCTTTAGCTTTGTTTTGGTAGTAATTTGATTTGGCTTTCCTTATCATATCTTCTACCTTTACACGGAGAAGGTTATACTGGACCATGTTACCACGAGTAAAAGCCTGTTGCAAAAACAGAGGCGACATATTAGTCACTATCTGATCTAGAATATTATTCCCGCGAGTAGGTTTCTTCACAATTTTCCGCAAGTCAAAACGATTACATAGAGGTCCTAATTTCATTTTGTTAAAGTCTCCAGCGATTATAATTCCAGCAGAGGGATAGCTTTGGAGGATAGAGTCGATTCCGTTAGTAAGATAATCAATCATAGAGATCTCGTTTATAGCCGGTTGACCAGGGGGGTAATAGACAACAACCATAACAATGCAACTGAAAGGCCTTGGTAGTCTTTGTGGTTTCAACAATAGCCATAAAACCTCTTTGTGGTCCTCTTCCATGTTGGACAAGCGGCTAGAAGGTATTGCAGTTTTAACATAGGCAATTAAACCGCCGCCTGGAGTTCCTCTATCTTTCCGATACGGGAAATAGCTAGATCCAATGGATATAATTCCGTCGGATATGCCAGGATCTAGCCAAGATTCAGAAATACAAATAAGATCAGGTTCATTTATTTCCACAATTGAGCTGAGCTCATCAATTTTGTTCAAGATATGACAAGCATTAGTTAAAAATAGTGAAGGGACAGTCTGTTTATTCATATTTGTATCGGTGGATATCTTGATACAGTTCATAGGCTCATGGGACCTCGTATTTGGTATTAATATGTTGTTTTGGTTACGAGGCCCAAGTGTTCTTTCCAGTCTGGGGGGCGGTTCTGATTCCCTAGAGGCGATAAAAAACAGTCGTGGGTTTCCTCTTTCCGGCTGTATTTATTTCTCCTTATTCGCTTTCGCTTACTAATTCGAACTGGGATTGCGAATGTTTCCTTTGAATTTATTACATTTAATTCAACCCGAGATTCATTGCGCGAATATAGTGTTAAATCACTTATCTCTAACATATCATTGTTTTGGAAAGAGTTTGATGTTAGGCTTAATCCCCCATTGCATTGATCGACACGGGCTGTTGCCTCCCCCACAAAATTTGCATCAGAGACCTCAAAATTTGCATCCGGATCACAATGCAAGCTAGGGGCTGGATTTAATTCATTAAGCTCTTTTGTTTTGTTCACGCCGTCACTGACAATTTGTATAGAGGTTGTTGACACGTTTTCATTACAATTTGCATAATTTTCCGGCTCCTTCGGTCGACATTCGTTCATGCGTAATATCAGATTTTCCATAGCTTGGATTTTATGGTTAAATTTTGCTTCTAAAATGACGATTTCCAATTTCATACCCTCCATCTCTGTTGATAAATCTGAACTTACACAACCCGTACACCGATGTTCCGTTGTAGGGCTTTCGTCAGAAAAGTTCTCAGTATTAGTAGCCATATCCGCACAAGTCTTGATACCATCAGGGTTAGAGCTCGTAAACATGGCGTTGATCATACAACTTTTAATTCGGTTTGCATCCTTTCTATCGGTTGTTAGGAACTTTTTGTTTTTCAACCAAAGAACATTTTCTGCTTCGAAGAGCTTCTTTTCTCCCGCCGGGGATGACCAATCTCCTTGCAGCTCGAGGTTATTTTTAACAAACTCTTTTAAGCTATAAAGGTCGCCAGCCCAGGACAGTCTTAAGTTCTCTGACATATCGTCGTTCTTCTTCTATTTCTTTGAATTTACAAAATAGCCGCCAACAATATATAGGCTTGATAATAGGCTATGATATGTATCACCGTAAATACTTTCCTGTTCTGACTTTCCTTATTCTGACTATCGAGGACAAGTGCTATCGGATCCATTGGGCGAGGAGAGATATTCGCAGTTTGTTTGTGACGCTAAAAGCCTGGCGTATTTGAATACGAAATTTTTGTGCAATAGCAAAGAGAAGTTTGAAGAGTTTCGCGATTTCTCTATTGATCATGGTGTTCCTATGGGCAGTGTATTTATGTCAAGTAGGAAAGTTTGTCGCCGTTGCAGTGGTGTTTTATTCGTGGAGGGGAAGCCGCACGTAGTTGTTGTATACCACATGGAGTTCGGGTCATATCTTGGTTCACGTATGACAAAAGTTTGCCGAAAATGTAAGATTTACGAGCACTATGGATATTGGACAGAGAAAGGGCAGATATTCTACGACGAGATGTTTTTGGATGTTGAGTTTTTCTTATCGTCCGAGGAAACTGCTTTTCATTTATGTTTACTCAAGCAATATGCAAGTTTTCTTGTTGTTCGGGCAGTGCCGTTTTCTACGTTTGCGGAGGCGTATAACAGACAATTTAATTATGGAATGGGTAGTGAAAAGGCGAGGTTTAAGAGGAAGAAAAGGTATGTCGCTGTTTATTTTTAAGAGTTCTTAAATATAAAAGTGAGACTGTTTATTTCAATTATGAGAGACACTCATTGATTCTGAGGCAGTTGATTTAATTGAGTGGGTGATTAAATATTATGTATTAGGGGGTGCTGCAATCAATTTGAATGTTGTGTAAGTGATAATAATAT
The DNA here is from genome assembly GCA_035772405.1 of Chrysogorgia sp. JL179-B06. NCBI lineage: Eukaryota > Metazoa > Cnidaria > Anthozoa > Scleralcyonacea > Chrysogorgiidae > Chrysogorgia > Chrysogorgia sp. JL179-B06. Next base: position 2,259,172 of record JAYKKM010000301.1, on the reverse strand, counting down.
GATGCTTGTATATTTTATATATATTTTACTTGTTTATTTTTACACAGGTCATGCAGTGTTGATCAGAGTGAATACCTAAGTGGTAGACAAGCTATGGACAGAAGAAGGCTGGAGGATGCTTTCTATTTGTTTGCGAGTCTAGAGGTGGTGCAAAAGTTGGGTTTTGATGTTGGGAATGTGCCTTATGATGATAAAGTTTTGTTGAAGAGGGTGAATGAGAAGTATCATGATTATTTTGAGACAAAGTGGGCAGGTATGTATGTAAATTTTATATACAGTCGGGTAAATACTGCAGTAAACCTGCACCTCCTCGGAAGCTGTTTTCTAATTGGATTCTCTTAACAATAGGAACTATTGTTTCATTGTTGACTCATTCTTTAGAATCTTTATTTTGTTATTTTACTTGGAATCCAATTGGACGAGTTCTTCCGAGAGGTGCAGGTCAACCCAAATACCGGGAAGTTTTAAGCGTGATACATGTGAAGGTGCACTCGCTTGAAAACACGATTCTGTAAAACTATTAATTAAATTATGTATATTTATATAATTGATATTTTTTCAACACTTCAATGGCTTGTATATGTGCACAATCAAGTAGTATATGTAATATTTGCAGGTCGATAAGACAAAGTGTGGCATTGATTGTCGCATAGAATATTAATATCAGAATATTATGTATGATTTTTATACAGTAAATGACACAAATATTGCATACGATATTATATAAAATGGTTTTAAAGTGAAACCTTTGCCTTTTTTGGGAAAGCTGACCCATTTTTAAGTTTTAACCTGCAGAGCGACCCGGTGGTTTCCAAATCAACACTAATGAATATTAATAGTTGTTTAGTTAATCCAATTTATGAGTTTGGCACAGTTACTTTATTTGTATTTCTTCATACTGCAGTATTAGTATATGTAATTATGGTTTTTAACTGTAAATACCAGCTGGCGGGAAGAACATAGTCGATGGTGATCTCATAAATATTTGATAAAAGACTACTAACATAATAATATACAAATTCCCACATTCACAATTATATCTCCCATATAATAAGTTTCTAATGATTTTATTAAATATCAATATAAGTACCAAATATTTACAATTCTAAAAATGATTAAAATCCATGTCATCAATATATACGTAACTTTGCCCATATCTTCGGCAATAGTTCGAATTAAAAATATTAATGATAACTATTAGTCTTCAAAATGTGAAATTGTAAATACATATAGTAAAATAAAGAACATGATATATAATAGCTAAATAACATATAATATGTATAAGAAGAGAAATAGTAATACAATAATAATTGTAAAAAACAACAACAAAAAACAACAACAACTAATGTCTGTATCTCGAATGTTCGCAGTTCTTCTCTTTGTTCTTGATCCTCTCAAGCAAAGAAGAGCTGACCGTACTATTGCGAAGGAGACCTTAGCTCGTAGCCATGATACTGTAGTGGCGTAGTCTTCACCCTTCTTAATGGCGAGGAGTTCATATAATAATATGCAAGCAAATTCACAGTAAGAGTTGGGTTTCCAGGACATGTCCCGTTCCGGACCGGTCATTATTTAGAGATGTACTGGCTCGAGTAAATTTGACCGGGGTCATTTAAAATTCTGATGCTATTTATATGGGTTGTGAACATGTTTAGGTGAACAGTGACAGTTTACAAAAATTTGTAACAGCTGGTGATGTTAAGAACATATTATGTGGTTAAACTATTAAAGTTTCGGTGAGAGTTTTTTGAAACTTTTTCTGTGCAGATTTCTATGAATAGATGTATTGATACGGTAGCATATTTTTATATACAGTACATTGATAATTATAACATCACATAAAAAGTAGGCAAGGCTATGAATGTTTGAACATGTATTTCGATGAGTTCCGTCTTTTTTGGATGTGTTGTTGACCACTGCTTATGACAACATTATTAAATATTTATTTGGTTAAGCTGTATAGTGTATAATTATTAAATATATTTACTATAATGTATATATGACCTCCAACATCTTTTGTTTTCTCTACTATAGAATACATGTATTGCCAAATATATATTATACTGTGTTAAAATTGGGGCTATTTTCATCATAAATTATTGCATTGGATATTTAATAATTAATATAGGCTGTAGAATGAGTAATTGTTAAAATTAACCATGTGAGTAGATCTGCGATTCCATGTAACTGTTGTTGTATTCATAAAAATAATTGATGCTTTGTAATCAATTATATATTTGTTCAATCTTCTTGTTCATACAGGAGTTGATAATATGTTATTTTGATGTTTTGGCATGATAGATCATGTTTGTAGTACTCCTGGGTGCCGTGATGTGATTGTGCTTGATGGTAACATGAAAAATGCAAGGCAAGTGTGTGCATGCAAAGATTCTGGGGAGTTGTACTATCATGGAATGAATGGCAGTATTAGCGTTGGTAAGTTTTTGGTTACATTGTTTGGCAGACTGTGTGACTGTTTTATTTATATTACATGAACTACTGTATTTATTTGTTGAACGGTTCTTGTGGAAATATTATTCAGTGACATGTGATTTGCATTTTACGTTATTTGTTTTTTGATACATTTATTAAATTAAAATTAATTAATATTATTCAGATTATTTCAATATACATATGCCAAAGTGTAATGTTTTAGTAACGATACTTTTATTTGCACTGGGATTGTTAAAAATCGTACCAGCTCTAAAGAAAATAATTGAAAACCCTCACCAAAAAGGCAAACTACAAAACCCTCACCAAAAAGGCAAACTATTCAGGGTTTCCTGGTAACTATTCAGGGTTTGCTGGTAGTGGTTCTAGTGGAGATAAGATTATGTGCAGCATGTTATATGTTTTCATGAAAGGGATATTATAAGACCTTTTTGTTGCTACAATGTATGTTGGTTCATTTGGGCAATGTCCAGAGGAAAGTGTAAATTTTACCAATTTGACAAAGTGTATGAATGAGTATCAGGGTAGAGGTACTGTAGGTAATGTTCGAGTTAAGCCCTTCGAGTAAAGCCCCTCGAGTTAAGCCCTTTTCGAGTTAAGCCCCCGACACGCCCATTTTTTCGTCGGACACGCCCATATCTCGAAGACGCCCATATACTCGAAGACAGTTAACGACTTAGACGCCCGAGTTAAGCCCCGACTTTTGAAATATTTAAACGAATGGCATGAAAATGGTCGTAAACGGAAATTATTCAATTTTTCAGTGAATCTTTTTAAGTTGTAAAGATAAATTTTGGTCTACAGTCGACTTTTTATAACAATACTGAAAAATAATAGATAAAACGTTCTGTGATATTATCGCAATTTTTATTGTAACAATTTAATCCACATTATTTCGACTGCAATGGCTAGAGCTTTCCTAAGTTAGAAAAACTAGTGAATTATAGGGACAAATGCAAGAAAAAAATTGGTCCGAACACTGGTCTGGGATCAAGTTGATCAAGTCCTACATTAATACAACCGACGTACTGTAGGGTAGCGATATTGCGCCTGACATTTGTACTCAGGGGTATTAAGGCATGGCTCTTGACTTTGAAACTGAAATTATCCTATTTTGTAGAGATTTTGTGCAAATTAAGTCAAACTTACCAAACATATTTATCATACTGTAGCAACGAATTTAAGATTTTTTTCCATGACAACAAGGTCACGTGACTCATTGGCGGCCCTTTTGGATGAAAACATAAAATTTTCTTTAAGCACGCGAATTTATATCATTTAAACAATTAAACAGCGTAATTTGATGCTAATATTGATCTAGTTTATCAAGCTAACTTGCCAGTTTATATAGCTTTATCGTAAGTGGAAATTTTTAGCGAATAATCTTTCCTCTAATTACAATTTGTCTAATATTTTTTGTTTATGCAAATTGATCCCTACCATTCAACTTAACATGATAAAAGTAATTAAACTTTTCATCAAATTGCTCTGTTTAATTGTTTAGATTGTACATATTCGCGTGCTTCAAGAACGTTTTAAGTCTTCATCCAATATGGCCGCCAATGAGTCACGTGACCTTGTTGTCATGGAAACGATACCGTAAATTAGTTGCTACTGTATGATAAATATGTTTGGTAAGTTTGACTTAGTTTGGACAAAATCTCTGGAAAATAGGAAATTTCAGTGTCGAAGTCAAGAGCCATGCCTTAATACCCCTGAGTATCACCTATATTAAAATCTCATCGTGTTCATAAGAGAAAATTCCAGTTCCACTCGCCGACATCCGAGTAGCATCTTTGAATTTTCTGGGAATTTATTAATGGCTAAATATACCCACGTATATTTAGCCATTAATAAGTTTGAATGCGCATCTCAAGATTTTTCATGAAATTTTATTCTGGCGGGAGAAATGTTCACACGAGAAATTTTAATCCCGTTGGCAGATATTTCGCCAGCGTCACCTAATGCGAGAGAGGGCATCAAAAGGCATGAAAAGGTCACTATAGAACGCAAATGCGAAGACTAGAATTTGTTGTTTTCGTGCATTATGTGTCAAAAGAACAGAGTGACGAGAAACCGTTCCTTAGGCCCTGTTACACGGTGGAATTTTTCATGCAACTTGTCTCGCAATGATGATTTTCGATTTGTGACGATTTGTGCAACGATTGGTGCAACTTGTCTCGCATCGATTTGCACAGCATGTTACACAATGCAATGGTCCATGCAACTTGTCTCGCAACGGCGTTGCAAGACAAGTTGTACGGCCATTGCACCGTGTAACATGGCGAAATTGCGCAGTGATCGGAGCGCCACGTATTCTCGGGTTGCTATAAATATTATAATAATGCTATTTGCAAGCTACCGTAAAGTGTTTTTCACGTTTGTTTATACGTTTCAAAACTGTAAATTAGACTGACAAACATGAACGTTATACAGTGTTCTCACGCAGAAAACAAAGGATAGGTGCGGGACATTCTGTTCAAAATACTGTCAAAACGTTGTATTTCCTCTCCACAAACTTCACTTTTTTAACGGTAGCTTGCAAATAGCAGTAATAATAAAATATGCAACAAGACTGACTTCGTATTTTGTTCGAAATATTGCAGTCACATGTTTCTTTGATGTTTCTTTTATGATTGTTGATTGTTAATCGTTAACGTTGTGTTGTTTATGAATGTGAATGGAATATGCACCTGAATGGTTCCATCAAAAGTCGATTGGCACTAATCCTGGATTAAAAGTTAAGTTATTTCAATGTTTCAGGTCGATGGTTTTAATTCAAACTTCACATGATAAAATATCAATCAATTCATAGCAAGTCTATGAAACAAAATTTCAACTACAATGTTCACTAATCCACGTTAAGATAACCGGCTTTAAACAAGCGGTCTAGGCCTGCATTTACATAGGAAAAACAGGATTAAACAAATGTAATGTTTTCAAATACTAGGTGATTGTTAATTTTACTTGTCAACTGTTATCCTCTGGCAACCCGTCATTCGTTTACATATTTCAAAAGTGGGGGCTTAACTCGGGCGTATAAGTCGTTAACTGTCTTCGAGTTAAGCCCCTTCTTTTATGGGGGCTTAACTCGAAGGGCGAAAACAGTCTTCGGCGCCTTCGCTTCATCGAGTTAAGCGCTGGAGAGATATGGGCGTGTCCGAGGAAAAAATGGGCGTGTCGGGGGCTTAACTCGAAAAGGGCTTAACTCGAGGGGCTTAACTGGAGGGGCTTAACTGGAAGATTACCTACCTCATCAGGGTAGTGCATTGCACGCTTGTGTAAATGTTTCATAACATGGGAACATCGGCTTTTACCTTTCATTGCTCAGCATGTTTTCAACATGTGTATTACAATATTTGAATATTTGAAACTTAATCCGACTTTAATTGATGGAACATTACAACCTAGCATAAGTGCCATTTTTGAGCCACCATAAAATGCCTGCCTGAGCATGCAATGCATGACTCATAACTGCCAATTATTATTTAGTTATTTCTTTATTGTTTAGTTATTTATTTATAGTTAAACTTTTGTATCGTATAAGACAAAATGTCAGCCCATCGACAGCAGAAACAATCTACAAAATGATGATCCTACCAATAATGTTATACTGTAACACTGTTTACCTGAAGCTATGTATCAGGAAAAGTTTGAGAGAATGCAGAATCGAGCATTGAGAGTAATACAGTAAATGGTCAACGAAGTTCCGTAAGGCTGCCAAGTGTGAACGAGATTAGAAATAGGTCCTGTGATCTTGAGGTTTTTAAATGTTTAATTGGCATAGTACCAAAAACCTTTCAAGATTATTTCAAGATTATTTTAAAGCCTTTCAAGTACTAAATGTACACGTACCAATAACATGAATATTGTCCTTCCGAAGATTAGAACTGAAACCGGAAAGAAATCTTTTGCATACCAATTTTAATAAGTTACCTAATGATTTGAAGACAGAACAATAACTTTTAAGATTTAAGTGTAGCTGCAAAGGTTTTAACTTTGACTTTTAACTTGTACATATCTTTCATATTTTATAGACCTTATACTATTTTTAGGTAATTATCATAGCTTAATGTAACAATATTAAAATAGTTTTAGTTTTGTGGACAGAGACATCGACAGGACGTTGGTTGATACCAGCAATTTATGTTGCGGAAATAAGTTTTTTAACCTGTGTAAATATGATATTATTATTATTATTGTCATTATTATGTGTCAATTAATGCAATTATGTTTTAGGTTGTCAAAATAGCCCTGCATATAAGTCGAAGTTTTGTGAAGATCACAAAGACTTGATGTCCCCATTTCAAGATGACTCTTTGGAGATGGAAGAAGGCACCTCAACCGTTGTTAGCAATGGCATTGACAACTGTTCTGGTGACATTTTCCCTGTTAGAGTGTTTGGGGAGAGAGTTACTAGATCAGGAAGTTTTTATGAGGTATTTATATGGTGCGATGTTTGTTGTGTGCATTACTATTTGTGGGTGACTATTACATGTATATAGCTGTTTGCATGAATCACATTAGACAGGGCTGCATGATGGTTATTGAACAATTTCTTTTACGTTTTTGGTGTAGGTGTTGTGGTCAAGTGGGTTGAAGAGTTGGGTGAAAGGTGTTAATTTACCGAAGAAGGTGCAAGAGTTTTTGTGCAAGGGGAAGGAATTTGAACATGTGAGCGTTGATTTGACTGAGTATGGTCAAAAGCGGTGTGAGCTACGCGTACTCGATATGGCCAGTAAAGATGTTGCAGGAACAGTGATTCCAAAAAGGTTGGGGTATAATGTTTAACATATTATACACTGTATAAATCATTGTGCTGTGCAGTGGCAGCTTTAGAATATAACGGCCGTACCCCATTGTGTGTCGTAAAGGGGGACTAAAAGAGGTTAGTGCCAACAAGGGGTTACAGCTGTATAAAACTGCCACCAAAACGACATGCATTTTTTTTTGTGAAATAGTAATATGCGTTGAGTTTGAAATCACTGTGAACCACAGAGTTTTTGCTCGGACACCCTGTGGTAGCGCGAGTCTAGGTTTGTCCGTCTATGGTTTGTCGATTCATGTTCCCATGTTTAGAAGTTTGTTCTCCGCCGCGATATTGGCCAATTACCTTCGCGGAATGTAGGCACGAGAAACGGGTGACGATTTTCCACGGGCGGAGAGGGTGGGTACTAGAACGGAACCACTGAGATGTTGAACTATTTTCCTAATATATCTCAACTCGGCCTCACTGGATGTTGAACTATTTTCCTAATACAGTATGTTAACCCGGCCTCAGTGGATGTTGAACTATTTTCCTAATATATTAACCCGGCCTCAGTGGATGTTGAACTATTTTCCTAATATCTTAACTCGGCCTCAGTGGATGTTGAGCTGTTTTCGATCCTAAATTTGTCTGATGTTGAGTTAAAAATGCTTGGTTAGGTTGACAACAAAGTTTTATATCACACATAAAATACAAAGGAATATGAAACAAATGCAGTTCTTATACTCAGTCATTACTTGCCGTAATTTGGCGTAATACAGTAGGCTACAATAGAGTAGTTATTGAATGATTGAAATTTGCAGGTAAGTAATATAAAGAACGTGTAAAGTAAACAAATAATATTTCTTTATAGCAAAGTATATCGATGTCGCCATTTTGATTATTTTAAAATTTATTTTCTAGTTTGAAATAATTTGCCTTCTAAGTCGCAGTTCCCTCACGGTTACATGCCCTCAGTGGTTCCGTTCTAGTGCCCACCGGGCGGAGAGGGAGTCTGAGTCAGCGATACAACAGCGGTGTCACCCAATAATATCGATGAATACTAAATCTAAAATATCTCGACAACGAAGCAAGGAAACGAAAAACTACAAAAGATGTTACTCTGTCATTTTAAGTTTTCTTTCAAATAAGACAAACTTAATTTTCGTGTCATAGGCACTTTAAGACAAAGATAATTTAACTGTCCACAACATACGTAAACTTTATTGTGCTACCTTACTTAGTTTTTCTAAAAAAGCGCGATATCGAACATGCCTTGATATTCGATATGTCATATTCCTGTTTGTTTACTATGCAATCTCGTACCCAGATCCAAGTATCCCCAGTGGCCGAGGATGCTTGGGTCTGGGTACGAGATTGGTTACTTGTTGTTTACATTTGGACATGTAAATGCTATCAGTATTGCTACAATATATTACCTTTTATTTCAATATAAACATGGCTACATTCGTTGGCTTTCAAATTGCGGTATTTGCATACGTTGCAGGCGCGGATTTAGAAGTTAGTTGTGAAGTTAGTTAAAAGTTAGTTGTTAGTTGCTGCGTAGACAGTGTTTTGAATGCATAGCAAAGTGAAAAGGTGGTAAACTGCCAATAATTTAGTGACGAGAAACTGACGTTTCGGCGGAGCCCTTCATCAGAGTAAGACGAGATGAAATAAAATAAATAGGGCTTATATATATGCCAAAAGGGTGTCACAGGTAGAAAGTAGCCAATCAAATGCACGGGAAATAAACTAACTAATAATTAATGAGATGGGAAAAGTTAAATCATTTGCTATTTTTAACAGTCGATCAATAAGAAGAGTGGGTGGGGTGGGAGAAATGACAGGTCCAATATTCAAGGGGATTAGGCGATAACAATAGAAACAAAGACTTGAAAAGGAATGAAATAAATAATAAAAGGTTCCAAGCAAACTAAAATAACAAAACACTTTTAGGAAATTAAATAAAAGAAAAACGTTCGTTAAGACCAAGAGGATGTGTGGTGCCAAGTTTAACAATGAGACGCTTCTCTTGCCGCTTGCGGTTATCGTTGCCACCGGAGATGGGAAGGATGGCACAGACTTTCATGTCTGAAACCAAATGGTTGGAGCTGTTGAAATGGCGGGCTACAGGTTTGTCACCATCATTGATCCTCACGGAACGAAGATGTTCAGCAAACCTGTCTGAAAGGCGTCGCCCAGTTTCATCGATGTAGATGTTAGGGCATTTATCGCAAGAAATGCAATAAATTATGTTGGTGGACGCGCATGAAAAAGCATGACGGATTGTGTGGTCGAATTTGGGGGCAGTAATAACTGTAGTGGGATTGAGAAAAGGGCATGTGTTACAGCGGGAACGGCCGCAAGAAAATGTTCCCGCTGGTGCCGAGGTATTTCTTGCGAGACATTTTCTTGCGGCCGTTCCGACATTTTCTTGCGAGACATTTTCTTGCGGTCATAACCATGATGTGTCTATGACGTAGTCTGTGTCCACTGTGTACACAAAGATGCCAATTAAAATTGATTTGCAGTCACTTGGTTTTTGTTAAACTAGCATTTTTCCTAAAATTTGTATTTAATAATTAATACAATATTACAAAATAAAAACTTTAAAACTAACATAAAACGAACAACGCGAAAAGCGTGGCTGAATGGCACACGCAATTTAGTGAATCCCCAACCTCGTACCCAGGGTCTTAGCTCCGCTAGCTTGTGAGACCTCAAAGAATCATGGGATACAATACACCACGCGGCCATTTCGAAATGTTCGAACGGGAACTTGAAGTTTCTTGGTTTTTGATCGTTATATTTCGATATTTAATTTGAATTTCTTGGCTGTATTTTATGATGGTTTTCAAAAGGACTCGTTGCTTTCCGAATCATGGGCTGTAGACGAAGATTGTCGTCAGAATTTTGAAGGTACGTCCGTAAGTCACATTCAGTTTAATCATTTTATATTTGTATATCATTTGAGTCCGAGTCAGCAACTAGCTATTAGATAAGCTGTTTAATAATGCGCATTTATTTATTACATGTTCTTATTCAATTATTTGTTTTCATACGTATTGTAATCAAAGGATTGGATGGTTATTTCAGAGGTTAATAATTGAGTTGTGTTTGCCTTTATGCTCGGCTGACAATTTGGTTTGAATCACACTTAAAGTTTGAGATAAATACTCATATTTTGACGTAGATAGTTGTTATATTTTTCCAGATTCGATTTTAGCGAAGGCTTTACTATCAGCTTAACATACTTTGAAATTATTTATATCAAAGTTCGCAATATTGGCATTGCCATTTCTCATGCAAGCCATACTGCTTCTAGTTTCTACTGGTCCATACAAGTCTGTTGTAGGTGACATCAAGAAAATATTATTGGCATATTGCACAGTTTGTAGTTACTTCATACATCATGTGTGTTCATATACTATAATACCTTTACTGTATCATCAGTATCTCACTCTAGCATGAGTGTTGAGCAAAGTTGTAAAGGTTTTGCTGTGCAAGTGTGTTAAGTTTTCCGTAACCTTCTGAACGCTAGACAGATGCTCTAACCATTGAGCCACTGGAACTCAGATGGCAGAGCATTAGGTTAATTACGTTATTTAAATCCTGGGACGAGTATTGCTGTTATCACAAATAACACAGCTTGCACAGCAAAACCTTTACAACTTTACAAACATCACACTGCAACTATACCTAACTTTACTAACAATATTTAACTGGAAATTGACTGTCACAACAATGACTTGTAGTCCAACAAGTATTTGTGATAACGGCAAGACTCGTCCCAGGGTTTAAATACCGTAATTAACCTTGCTCTGCCGTCTGAGTTCCAGTGGCTCAATGGTTAGAGCATCTGTCTAGCATTCAGAAGGTTACAGGTTCGAGTCCTGTCTGGTGCTCAGAGTATTGACAACTTAACACAGCTTGCACAGCAAAACCTTTAAAACTTTACAAACATCAAGCTGCAACTACCTAACTTTACTAACAAAATATGAGCAGTTAAATGTATGTGATATGCCAGGTGTAAGTATAATCACAATTTGAGTTATATAAATTAGATAGATAGATAGAATAACTTTATTTAACCACGCTGACCCTGTCAACCGAAGCTGATTTTCACAGGGGGCGTGTAAAAAATAGGAATATATACAATAGTTAATGATTACAATGGGGCAAGAACCGAACGCCACTCAGTTCCTGTATATAGTGAATTATGGATTCTACTGTATGTCTGATTGTTTTAGTTCCTGCCTAATCTACATAAACAACTTTTTATTGTTTATCTTTTCTGGCAAATGTGAACATTTATTAACCTCGACAAATTATATTCGTCGAAGATTACATAATTTTTATTTTAATATTTTTAGGACTTTTTATAATAGTTATCTATCAATTGTAAATTTAAGAGTGTAATTTTAAGATTTATCTACTTGGGTTACTACCATATTGTAAAGTGCTAATGGGTTATAGGGAATTAGCAATATAGAAATTCTCATTATTATTATTATTATTATTATTATTGTAGTTGTCTCAAGGGCACTTTAAGAACAATGCTCACAGAAATTTCATACAATGGTACCCAGCATGCACAATGCTTGAGTTACCGTCCATGATTAAACATACTCAACATAGGGGAATATGAAGATGAAAATTTCAGCTGACAAGATATATTACAATTTATCTCACGAGAATCCATAGATTACAAATATGTTAAATCCCCACAGACGTTATAGGCACTTTAAAGATAATTTAGGATCTGATATATTTCTGGTTTTATGATTTGTCACAGTAATGTAATATGCAAGTTACGGTAGCTAGTTTTGTGCCAAATTGTAACCATTTACTGCACAATTGGGATGTAAAATTAATAGCATTAAACATTTGGTAACCTGTAGACTGTTTTCTACAGGAAGGATATTGGCTAAAATCCTGGAAGATTTGATTTTCTATATCTATGCAATGATAATTTAAAAACCAAAGCAATCATTATAAGCATTGATGTGTACTTATGTAGGATATTTAATGAATCTTTGTATGGTAATTTTTATGTAAAGGATACATTCTATTGGCTTTTCTGTCAGAAAAATATTTATTGATTATTCCTATTGTAACGCTGCAAAGTTATTTCTTAGTATAAATGTAAGTTTTCTACTTGTAAATAACTCTGCTTCAGTTGAGGAAACAGATAATATTCCTACTGGATGGTGATAAGCTGTGTCCTGCTAATTGCATTTTAGTAATAGCAATTAGCAATTATATATATTTTTACATCATATTTTACTTGCAGAGTTTCCACCTCTCTGAAAATGCTGTTACTGTAAAAGTACAATATAAGGTGCTTACAGCTAAACTTAATCTTAATTGGCTTTTTTACTCTTGTGTTGTAGAATGATACCGACATTGACATTTTGAGTAAAGTGAAGGATTGTTCCTCTCCAAAACTCCTCTCAACTGGAGATATAGAAGGCAGTGACACTATATCCACGTCACTGATTGCAGAAGGATGGTGGTCATCAAATTTAAGAATCAAAACATTTTAAATAGTAGAGTGCCATGTGTATGCAGAATTTTAGATATATAGCAAAGTGAAAAGGTAGTAAACTGTAAACAAAACACTAACATTTCGAGTATAGCCTTTCATCAGTCTTATACTTATAGTAATATCCGAGTAATGATATCATATATAAGAGTCTTACTCTGACGAAGGACTCCGCTCGAAACGTCAGTATTTCGTTACTAAAACCCTTGGCAGTTTACCACCTTTTCACTTTGCAAAACATTTTAAATGCTGTTTTATGTTTATTGTCGGTATTTTACGCCTTTGATGCAGAATACCCCAAAGCTATTATATTTTTTATTAGCTATTATATTTTATGACTTTACTATCATAAGACGATTACATTATTTTAAGATTGCTAAATAAATTATTTGTTGTTATTTGCTTATACTAACTTTATTTTGCACCATACAACTTTAGTCAAGATTAAAATTGGTTAAGGTTAAATTGATAGATTCAACCAATTTACGAATTGGTTGAATCTACCAATTTATTTCCAAACGATTTAAATCGGTTAAAAATCCGATATTTAACGGTATATATGTAGTGGCGGTATACATTTTAAAACCAAACCGAGACCAATGGAACCTGTGACCCTGCGATGCTAGCGCAGTGATCGACTGACCACTGAGCTAAGGGAGCCGTTGACGCGACAGCCTAGTCACGAAAAAGGGGATCTACTCAAATCCACAATATGCGCAAGCATGGCGTAAATCCAACGAAATATCACGTTCACCACAGGAGCAAATCTGGCAAATGCAATTTTGAGTAAATATGAAGTAAATGCAGAACTCAGCACGCCTACCCCCATAGCAAATGGAACATTTCAACAAATTTGCTCCACACCCGCGCTGTTGCAAATGTTAGCAAATCCCCTTTTTTGCGCACCCGGTCCAAACAGGAGAAAGCGCGCTAATTAATAACATATATATGTTTTACTTCTGAAATGTTTGGACTTTTTCTGAAATTATGTATTTGGCTGTATCTATAGAATAAATCTTGAAACTTTTCTGGACACGTGCTTGCACTAAATTTCGGCAATGCATTTGGAAACGACTTGCCACAGGGTCAGCACTAGAGGCAATCCACCGAGGGTCTTTAACCGAGTGGGGACTATAGTACTAGTTGCTAAATTATATTTCTGCCCTGCCAGGTTATCTTGACGTAATATATGAAACACGAGGAAGTGTGTTTCATCAGGATATCCAAACACCGAGACGTTTGTTGAAAACCGAGGCGAAGCCGAGGTTTTTTAACAAACTTCGAGGTGTTTGGATATCCTAATGAATCACTCTTCCAAGTGTTTCATATTACATCTCAAACAAATCAGTATTTTAAGACAAAATCTAGGTGAAAGTTGGCTTAATTTATGTTATTTCTTCCTCCGATATCCAAACCACCGTTTCGGTGCAAATTTCCTTTGTTTTCTGCTCATGAATTATTAATGAGTTTGAGATTCTTAGATTACCAATAATCGCCAATTGTCAAATACTCTTAGATTACCAATAATGGGTAATTCCACAACAGTATATTGTAGGATTCTAGAACTCAACCCCAACACAGTGGGGACTACGACTAGTTGCTAAATTATTACACACAGGTTGTGAGTTAGGGTTACAATGAAGTTGAAGGCGGGGGGTTAGTGTTAGGGAGACACTTAAGGCGGGGGATTATGGTTAGGAAGACACTTAAGGCGGGGGGTTAGTGTAATTAGGTTGGTGTTGTGTTGGGGTTGAGTTCTAGAATCCTACAATATACTGTTGTGGAATTAACCATTATTGGTAATCTAAGAGTATTTGACAATTGGCGATTATTGATAATCTAAGAGTCAAGATAACCTGGCAGGGTAGAAATATAATTTAGCAACTAGTACTAGTCCCCACTCGGTTAAATACCCTCAGTGGATTGCCTCTAGTGCCGACCTTGCCACAGGCGTTGAGAGAGGCCAGATCCGCAGTCCACAGCGGTTTAACATAATGATGAATATTACATCATTGCACGCCACGATAACAACTTCTGAGGTTTATTATTAGGGTTATTATTAGGGTAAGTATTAGGGTTAGTATTAGGGTTAGTATTCGGGCTAGTATTTTGGTCAGTATTTGGGTTAACATTACGTCTAGTAGAAGTGCTAAGTTGATCGTCCAGGTTGTTGTGATCTTGATAAAGACTATCGTTGGTGACCGATGTTTCGAGGGCCTCAGCGGCGGTCATCTTCTGTGTCAAGTAAAGCGTCTGTGTCAGGTTTGCATGCCTATATGTATACATCTCCATCATTACGTCATCGTTTGTTTTTGTCATATTATTGTGAGATTGTTCGTTGCTGCGTCCGAAGAAGTCTTTTGTAAGGTGTCTGCAATCGTCGTGATCTGTTAAATGGTTTATGTTTCAAGTATGTATACCAACTTTCTTTGTTTGTAGGTGGTGTTCAACAATGTGATTAGTCCTGCCCCCGTTTCTCGTAGCTCGTTTGTGTTCAGCTAATCTGATTTTTTCACACATTTTCCACAGGTCTTACCAATATAAGTGTCCTGGCAGTTCGCATTTGATTTTGTATATTGCACCTTGTCTTTCGTGAGGCTGTTCTTTGGCTTTTACGTTGGTCAGTATATGTCGCAAAGTGGTCGTAGGTTTGTGGGCTACACCTTTGTTGAATGGTCGTAAAATACGTGCAATAGTTTCTGATGTACCTGTAATATATGGTATTGTTTCTATTGTCACGGTTAAACTGCTGTTGGTTTCGTTGCAATCTCATGGTTTTTTTGTGTTGTTCCGTTCACCAAAGTTAGTATTGTAGTTATTTTTTTATATATATTTTTGTAGTTATTTATTTATTGTAGTTATTTTTTTTAACATGCGCCGATGCTATTCGTTTTCGTTGAGTACAGTTTCGGGTGAATTGCAAATAAGCTGTGCTTGTCTTGTAAATATCTTGATGGTTGTTGCTTTGTGTACCGTCGGGATATGGGATGATTCATCTAGTAGTCAATCAGTGTGTGTGTTGGTTTTCTGTAAGCACTTGTCATGATTTTGTTTTTGTTAGGTGTTAATAAACAGTCTAGGAAAGGAAGAGCTCCGTTCTCCTCGATCGATTTCTTTATTAAATTGTATGTCAAAGTTCTGTTCTTTAACCTGTTTGTGGAAATTGTCGTCGTCGTCTTGATGTAGCACAGTAATGGTGTAGTTGAATGTATTTGGCTTGAACTAAAATTCCTGCGTACGAAGCCACGTTTGATTGTTCATCTACCGTCCTCCTTCCTCAGATGCTGCGTACCTAGATTTATTGGATACTATGTTGACGAAAGTTGACTGCGAGGGTAGTCCGTCGGTTATTATTGGTGACTTTAATTTCGATTAGCTGTGTAAAACTTCTATCAGCAACCGCTTTTTGAATTTATTCAAATCTTTAAATTATCAACAACTTATAAGCGTACCGACTAGACCGATCTCTGAAACGCTTCTAGATCTCATTTTTACTGCTCACATTGAACATGTTCAGAACTCTGGAACTTTGCCGATATCGTTAAGTTACCATCTTCCTATTTTTGTTTCATTAAAATCTAGAGGTATTAGTCTTATACCAACAGGTCACAAGTCAATAATTTTTCGTTCATTGAGAAATTTCTCTGTCGATAAATTGTTAGCTACTTTGGAATGCCTCCCATGGAACTCATTAGATATGTTCGATGACATTAATGACTCTTTAGAATCTATCGTCGTATCTATAGGTGTTCTTCCACATCCTTAGCTTGGTTTCACTCCTGCCTCACTGGTCGCTTCCAATGAACAAATTTCAAGGGAACGTTATCAGACAAACTTCCTCTATCACTTGCCATACCACAAGGAAGTATTCTTGGCCCTCTTCTCTTTCACTTATTTATCAATGATCTACCTTTACAATTACCTCTTGATACAGATCTAACTATGTTTGCTGATGATACTACAAGCATTGTATCTGGTTCTTCTATCTCTGATATTGGTTCTAAATTGAACCATGTTGCGATGGGCGTGTCTGCTTGGACAGCTCCAATACCAAGTCCCTTTTGATCACTACATCTCAGAAATTCAAAATATTGCCAGATTGGTCTCTTAAACGTTACTATTGGTGATGAACTAATCGAACAAGTTGACTATGCAAAGGTACTTGGTGTAACATTGGATGGCCACCTTACTTGGGACAAGCACGTAGACAACATCTGTAATCGAATCAGCAGTAGGTTGTCCTTATTACGACGTATTAAACCTTTTATTACCCATGATTGTGCTTTACGCTTTTATAATTATTGTATTCTTGTATTCACAATCACTGTATCTATTGCTCGACCGCCTGGGGTAACTGCTCACATACTCTCCTATTACGACTACTTCGTTTACAGAAACGTGCTCTCGTATAATATTATCTGCTGACTTTTTACAACCTTCTGTAAGTCTCTTTTTTTCTTTTCTGATAAAATGCAGGATGATTTTGTTGCTTTTTAACATCTTTATTAATCCTGATTCTCCTCTTTGTTTTAAGCACAGGTTCAAATTTTTGTCAGACACTTGTACTGCAGGCAGATGCCGCGCCAGAGCAAGTTTTGTTGACCTATGTGTACCTTTTCCACGAACTAATTCTGGCAAGCGTACATTCGCATATAGTGCTGCAATTCTTTTTAATGATTTGAACGTGGATTTTAAGCAGCTCGTTTCTAACTTTATCTCAACCGCTTTGTCCCTTGGGCAAAATTCTTTTAAGTATAAACTTAAATTTTTTTTATTTTACAACTTAATTGTGTCCAACATCTTGGGGAATTAATACGCTATGATTGTCGTTTTCTACTTTGTTGTAACTGTATTTCTAACTAGTAATTTATCTTTATTACTTATAGTTTATTAGTATTTTTGTCATTTTATACAATTATTAGTTTTTTGATAATTAGTTAGTATTTATAAAAAGCCGTATATTAAAAAACTGTAACTGGTTAATACGTTTTAACCTTCTTTAAATAAAGTTTATTGTTTTGTATTGTATTGTAGTCAATGTAGCGAAAGCAAAAAGTTATAATTGTTTAAAAAAAGTTATAATTTGAAGAAGAGTGATGGCGTTGGATCTCGTATAGAGTTTTTCGTACGTTTTTTATCGTTAACTAGTGCGTCCATTTTGTCTTATATAGTAATCCTTTTTGTTCATAACAACAGTTACGCGTCCTTTATCTGCGGGTAGCACTACAGTACGTCTGAGAATTTGAGGTCCTTTTTTAGTCGTTTCAGCGCTTTTTGTTCGTATTTTGTTAAGTTGTTGTTATGTATTGATCTATGGTGTAATTAGCTGCCACGGCACTTATATTTGTAAGGCCGGCAGAAACTTAAAAATCATATTAGCTGAACACAAACGATCGAGCTGACCGAACTAAACACATTGCTGAACACCGGGTACAAACGAAACACCACATTGACTGGGACTCTGCTGAATGTATCGCCTTTAGTACCAACTACAAACAGTTAGTTAAATTAGAAATTTGGTATACCAACTTGAAACATAAACCTATTAACAGCTCACAACAAGTTCCGACACCTTACAAAAGACTTCTTCACACGCACCTACGAATAGTAGAACCACCAACGAACAATATACACACGCTTAACGCACGACGCAACACCCACTCTCACTAAAACTATATTTGAGACAGAGCTCATGTGAAACGCTTTATGCAAAGGCAGGTAACGTTACAATCAAGCAATGTGAAATTGACTTACAAGTGCTCCAACTGATTAGCAGGAAAACCAAATTCGTTTGGCACTGCCTCTATTTTGTTGTTTGAAAAGTCCCTATGTGGAAGAAAAAAAATCATGCGACCAAGATTTGCTATTTTTAATATATGCCTAGTTATGCAATCATCTTTTATGATTAATCTTCCATGAATTATATCAAGAAGCAGAGTTTTAAAATCACGTCTTTACTATATTATACATAGTCAATTAAGCTATATTGTTTGGTAACTTCAATGCGATGTCCTGACATATGACTTGCGGTTTATGTTAATTGGGATCTCACAATGCACAATTATTTTAATTACTTATGTTGATCAATATCAAAAAGCTATGTGGAACGATTCCAGCGCAAATTGTCTATATTGGATGACTGCTTCATAATAACAAATATACAACGTGTTTAGTGACCGTGACTGTTCACAGTAGATAGATGGAAGGATATTTGGATGAGTGGATGGACGGATGGATGGATGTATGGATGAGTGGATGGATTAGACGATGCGTTGTTGTGCGGATGGATGGACGAGTGGATGGATGGATGGACGGATCGACGAATGAGTGGATGGATGGATGAGTTGATGCCTGGATGGGTGGATGGATGAATGAATGATATGAATGAATGAATGGATGGATGAGTGGATGGACGATTCGACGGATAAACGGATCGACGGACCGAGGTGGTCGACGAGTCGACAACTCGACGGATCGATTAATCGATCGGTCGGACGGTCGGTCAGTCGATTGATTGATTGATTGGATGATTGATTGATTGATTAATTAATTAATTAATTAATTGATTGATTGATTGATTGATCGATCGATTGATTGATTGATTGATTGATTGAATGATTGATTGATTGATTGATCGATTGATCGATTGATTGATTGATTGATTTATTGATTGATTGATTGATTGATTGATTGATTGATTGATTGATTGATTGATTGATTGATTGATTGAGTGATTAACCAAACCGAAGTTGTCTAAACGAACAACTTGGACAAACAATCATAGCTTTACAATACATTTTTAATTCTATACTCACAAGTATGTCAGATTTTTTGAAAACTTCAGCAGTTCCTTACTCAACATTGCGATTGAATTGAACGAAAAGTCTCTGAAAGTGAACAAGGTCGCTATGAAGAAAACATCACGTACCTTCAAAACAAAATATTTCTGTACATTTTTCTTTAAATATTTTTTTATACACATCCATATTGTTGCAGTGAAAGGTAATAATAATTATTTATAATAAATGGAAATCGTAATACGTACATATGCTTTAGATGAGAGAGCTCATGAAACAAAGTTGGAGGTATATTCTTGATCTTGTTGTGTGCCATCGTTCTGATATTAAAAAAGAGCGTTTTAAAAAAAATAGCGTTTTACTAATTTTAGAATCATGCTATTTATGGACAAAATAAAAACGTTATTGTGTACATGCATGTATGTTGGTTCACTTTTAATACTCAAGATAATTATAACTAATGATAGATTAACACTTTATGTATAAATGCATTGATTCACACTCCATAGTTTTATCCAAATAGGTTATATGACTTCACTGTATAGATGTAGATATGTGCAACGTAAGTGGAAACTGGATTTAAATATACGGTCGTATTTTTAAAAACTATTATACTATAAACTCGAACTAGTATACTATCCATGGAAAATCTACAGCGACTCTATACTGTTTCCATCATAGTTAATGTAGGTATGCTCTGGAAACTCAACGAAAGTCTTTGTTCTATTCTTTTGTTCGCCTTTATGTAAATTTGTACACGGTACAGTTACTGTACACATTGGCAACGTTTGGGTTCAATCGCTCAAACGTGCTGTTTAATATTAATAAACCTTAAACAAATGGTTTGTGCACGATGAGGTATCGTCGAACATACATAGCAGGTAATTTATTTAACAATGTTAACCGCTTTGACGTTTGCCGAGTTTCCAGACCATGTCTTGATTGACTATATGAATTATAAATTAATTTAATAGGAACGAAACGAAGCCCTAATATTTTTGTCGTGTTTCCCGTCCTCACTATTCACAACACCTTTACAGTTGTCACATAACAAACACTTATTTCCTGGGAAATATTTGGTGTAAATACTTACAAATTTGTTAGATTTCTTGAAAATTCAAATAAATTGTTCTTTATTTCTGAGATCTGGTTTGCAGAGAAGTCCCTGTACACCAACATTTCAAGAAAAAATAATATGATAATCATTTTAATGCATTTAAAGGGCATTTAACATCAAACAAAATTCACAAAAATTATATATTTTGATAGTCATGGCCAGGAGAAAAATTCTCGCCACGAGCAATGCGCATGACGTCAAAGCAGGAGCAGGGTTCGCAGATTAGAGTACATACACTGTTAATTTGAGGGTACTAAAATAACTTATTCGTGGGTGTTAAATCAACAGCAAGCGGTGGTGTTACTTTGTGAATGTTATTATTACACCAAACTAGAAGTTGATTGAGCTGAGTTAAATTGTGGGAGTTAATTTAACTCCATAAAGGGTGTTAAACATAATTTGTTCATGGAGTTAAACTAACCCCAGTGACCTGGAAGTGTTAAATTAGCACCGGTCATGTTTAGAGTTAAACGTTGGAGTTTATTCAAATCAACGAGTTAACTGCAAAGGAGATAAATTAACTCCTACACTCCTCAATGTGTCTAAATTTAAAAATATATTTTTTACTGCTTGGATCTGCATGTAATCCAGTAATACCTGCTCATGGTCGGGTCGTATTTATCTTACAGAAAACCCCAAAAATTATATATTACTAGTTATATGCCGTAAGGCTTATTTTTAATTATTTAATATTGTTATTTTTAATTATTTTGTTGCACAGAATATAGGCTTCTTTTTCTTCCTCGTGACTAACCGTTATCCCAGTATCATTAAATAGGAAAGTGCTTGGGGAAACAGAATATAGGATTTGTAATAGATTACCAGCAAGTCTCTACTAATTCATTAATATTATAATAAATTATATCTTTTTTGATATTTTATTGCTGGATCGTCGTTACAAAGGATCGTATGATAATATTATGTTAAAGTGCCTATAACGTCTGTGGGGATTTAGTATGTGTGTTATCTATTGATTATCCTGAGATAAATTGCAATTTATCTTGTCAGCTGAAAATGTCATCTTCATAGACTTTTTTGCTGTTAAAGTTGACGGAAATGACGTCAAATCGGGCATCTGTAAAGAGGTTTTCTTGTAGACAGATTCCCTATATGACGTCATTTCCGTCAACTTTAACAGCAAAAAAGTATATGAAGATAACTTTTTCAGCTGAAAGATATATTACAATTTATCTCAGGAGAATCCATAGATTACAAATATGATAAATTCCCACAGACGTTATAGGCACTTTAAAAACTGTCAATGATATAGAAAATTTACAAAAATAAGTATACTAACATATATTTCACTGCTGGAAAACTTTGTAACAGTCGTCTCCAGATTGTTTTTATCTCGTTCTTAGATATGTCGAACCTTAGAAGAAAATCAGTAACATAAACTAGGTTAATCGTATATATAACCTTGAAGTATACGTTTGCGTTTAAATAAGGCCACAAACTCCAATCATTTTTAAACTAGATAAACTTGTACGCAAGAACGCTCGCATGATGGATGGTTAAATACTATAAAAGTGCAAAACATGTAAATAGGTTAATATATATAATATTTGAACAATTTAACTTTAACAACGTTTTGTTTGTACGAATTTTTAATCAGGATAAATACACTTCAGTAATTACAATTTTACTGTTATAAATGTGTGTCCTGAATTTATGTAATAATATATTAATGAAAATCTAAACTATATAATATTTATTTAAAGTACAGTTCGATGGCTTTGAGGAAGTCCATTGTGTTATCTATTTTTCTAATATGCAGAGGTAGATTATTGAATATAATTCCTGCCTGATAGAAGAAAGCCTTTTGGGTGCCACTTAATCTTGTTTTTGGTAAGATAATACAATGTTGATTGTTCCTAGTAGATTTTCCATGATCCATTAATTTAAAATAATGGTTGAAATTTTCACAAAGTTCTCCTTTAAGCGACTTGTAGACCAAAGTACAACATCGCTTTATTCGATAGTTTTCCAAGGTAGTAATAGTAATGTTAGCTTTAAAATGATCGGCTGTATGTAATATTATTTGCTTTGCTCTGTTTTCTAGCCTTGAGAATTTCTTAGCTAATGAGTCACTAGGATTACAACAAAGTATTGAACAATAAGTCATTACAGGGAGAATCATTGTTCTATAAATGCTATGACAAGATTAGCCCCGACAATTTGTGTAACTTTGCGCTTTGTGCATTATGGGATATATACCACAAATATTTAAGGTATATGTCCTATGATGCATTGCGGTATATGAGCGCTGCTCTGGTTAATGGCCGACATTGTTCTGTGGACTGTGCATGTTTTAATACTGCCATTTACGAATTTAAACCCGTACAAGCACTCGGAAAAGCTTCAAAAGAGCATTGGAAAGTTTAAATAATTATTTTCAAACAAGATGGGTGGTTATTCATACATATGAGCCGTACAAAACGCAAGGATAACTGGTGAGTTGAGACATTATAAAAATTAACTATGATAATATCAATCAATATGCTGTGTTTTATTATCAGTGAAGTCTACTAAAGTTGCACTTCAGTTGTTGTTAACTTGTTATGCCACACTAAAGTACTGTGTTTATTTTGAACCCTTGATTTATAAAAACGTTATTTGTTATTTTGTAGGTTAAAATCATGAAAAGTGTTGTCGGGTTTAACGAGTCATTTTCAACCGCTGAGAAGCTCAACTGGCCATGTGATATTTGCTATGTTTTATTCAATCGACGGATATATTTCGTAATCGATGAAAGTTTGGAATTACTGGGAATAAAAGAGCATATCAGATTGCGAGGATGGAAGAAAGTGGAGAGTTTCTTGTCGAATCAAGGTATGAAAATTGAAAACCTAATAATTAATATGTTTGTGTAGATTTGATTTTTATTCCTGCTGCTGAGATTTACTGTAGGTAATCAAAATATACCCGGTAGCTAAGACAGAGTCTGTATATACTTGATTATTACAAACTATGTTTATTTTGTACCTATACCAACTGAATGTTTCACTTGTATACACTATGGCAGTGAGTGCAGTCACAAATATTATAATATTGAAGACAGATTGGCAGATTCTCTCATAATTGGTTAGCACATACTGCAGTTGATAACTTGATATTTATATATTATAAACAAAAAGCAAAATTAACTCTTCTAATTAAATCTAACTAACAATCAAGGCACTGTCTGTTGGGCATGTTGTTAGATAATGTGAACTAATATGAGTTATTTTTGGTTTGAAGGTATTGAAGAACCTTTTCTGACAAATGGATTAAAGAAAAACCTTATCAGTCATGCGGCATTTGTTGGCATTCTTTTTGGGTTTAATGGCCAAAAGCAAGATGAGTTAGAGGAAACAAGAAAAACATTAAAAGGTTACCTCCTAGAAAGGTTACATGCTGCTGAGGTAAAGGAGGATGGAAAAACACCCTCGCCTAAACGGAAAACCCCTTGCAGCACCCAGACAACTCCCGGGAAGATCTACAATCATGATTCTCAAGCATACAATTCCCTCTGTCCACCAGCTCCAGGTGCTAGCCCACTCAGCTCAAAGGAAAATTGTTCTCCTGTTAAGCACCTGCTTAATTCACCAGTAAAAGCTGGAAAATGCAGCTCAGAACTCTTTCAGAAGGAACAAATTTCTAATGTCAACCATAAGTCTGGACGTCGCTGGAAGTCTCGACCTTTGAAGGACCGCATTCGAATTCAGGAGAATACCTTGTCTGTCCTGTCACGAAGAATACACAGAGGAACCAAAGATGACTTTCTCGTAGCTTTATCATGCTCTGTTGTTGCTGATGATGAAAAAACTTTGGGACCCGAAATTAACAAATGGAACGGAAAGTTCTCTGTCCAAGATATTGTTAAGCTCACCAAACAAGTTCATTCAAATGGTAAAGAAGAGACGGTGTATGACCTTTTAACCACAACGCATGCTGCAGAACGACACCATATTGGTACGGATGATATTCTTCATGTTGAAGATAACAGCAGTGCTTCAGATGCCATAACATTTATTCGCAAAATGTTTCCAGGCTTAGTTAGCTCATCTTATGCTGTTGATGCATTGAAGAACAAACTGAAGGAGGAGTGTCAGTTAGTGCTTAAACTAGAGCGTTGTGCCACTGGTTGGAGGATCCAGCCTGATCGACTCCATATGTGTCTCCAGTTTGTATATCCATGGTTGCAGGAGATTGATGGGGAGTGGTGGAAATTGTATGGGGATGCCCGTACATATGGAAAGCAGAAGAGTGTTGTCATTGCCATTGGGAATTTGAACAACGAGCAAGTTCTTCATGGATGCAGCTATCAAAGTCCAAAGGAAATGTGGCCTATCTGTCTTTTATATGGAGGAGACAGTCGTCTAAACCTGGAGCTAAATCTAGATGGAAGTTCGCCCTGGCTGAGTAATTGGACGACCTGTATGGAAGCTGATGGGCACTCCATGTTTCTCATTGGAGATTCCATGTTTTTGGATGCAATGGCAGCTACAAATCTTGATCCAACAAGCAAGGATCAGTTTAACATTTACAACCATGAAACTGTCAATACCAAGGGGAGTGTGGATGAAACAACTGGGCTTCGATCAGGACTTGGAAGAAGCATTAACAGAGATCTACCTAATGCTATCCTAAAAGGTGAGTTACGTTTTGTCTCATTTGGGCTACTCTCTATTTATAATTGAATTGGGTTAACCCATTAACCCCCAGAGGTTCCCAATTGATGAGTAAAATCGCCTGGCGTTAGACAGAGTAAAATGATCTGGCGTTAAAATGATAAAGGGGCCGGTTTTGGCCGGCTTGGGGGTTAAAGTGTAATATGGAACGCTGTACAATTATTTTTGTTTCATCTCGTCTTACTCTGATGAAGGGCTCCGCTCGAAACGGCTGTACAATTATTATTGTTGTTTTGGCATTTACACTCGGAGAATAGATGAAGGAAAAGTATGGTGATGAACGAGTGTCGAATTATATACTCTTGAGACCCAACCAGGACCAGTTGCGAAAAATGCAACTACAAGGCCTTCTGGCTGGGGTTTGAACCCGCGACCCTGGATTACTAGACCACCAACGCTCTACCGGCTGAGCTACAGAAGCCGTTGTCGTGAGCTTGGCCACGAGTTCAGTATATATAGGTGTAACAATGGTAATTCCGGTGATGCAATGATCAAATGATGTGGATTAAAGTTGTTGTTTTGGCATTTACACTCGGAGAATAGATGAAGGAAAAGTATGGTGATGAACGAGTGTCGAATTATATACTCTTGAGACCCAACCAGGACCAGGTTGGTCCTGGTTGTAGCTCAGCCGGTAGAGCGCTGGTCTAGTAATCCAGGGTCGCGGGTTAAAACCCCAGCTTGAAGGCCTTGTAGTTGCATTTTTCGCAACTGGTCCTGGTTGGGTCTCAAGAGTATATAATTCGACACTCGTTCATCACCATACTTTTCCTTTGTACAATTATTAGTTTGATTGACTGGCTTTTCAACATTTTCTGTTAGGCTTGTCCACGGAAAAGTATCTCCTTTGTGCTGATCACATGATGACGCGTATGACAGAAAGCCTTCTCACCTGGAAGGTTAAGTCTGTGTACAACATGGAAGCAAAAGCAATGATCAACAAGCGGGAACGAGATAATTTGAATCAGCGCCTGGAATCAAACATAAATGCAAGAGGTGTACGAGGTGGTCAATTCAAGTTTCTAGTTGATGCTACAAAGAACAAACTTGAGCAAGTGTCGCTTAACAAGACATGTGCCCAACTTATCTCAGCACCACCTTCATACTTTAAAGATGCCAGCTACCCCCACATTTTGGACAGTGTTTCCCAAAATGTTCTTCTGCCCAAACCATTGCCCACAGGTCTGCAAGAAGCCCTTCAAAGATCATCGCCAATGATTACTGAGTTTGACTGTGAATCTCTCATATGGGAGCATCACTTTCGGATGCATGAGATTAACCGGATGGATCCAATCCCAGTTCTCGCTGATGAAAGCAAAAAAGGGTCATTGAATGCAAAGGACTATGTCTTTGGGGTGTCAGATGATAAAGTTGCAGATTATGTAAAATCTGCAGACATTTTCCATGGCTTAAATGTGTTACTGCTATGGGAGTGATGCTTTGACACCCTACATGATTAAATGTGTGGACATTGTCCCTGTTCTTTTAAAAACATTACCTTTCAGGTCAGTGATGAGGGTGGCAACAGAAGGGGGTGAGAGGATGCACTACATGCATCAACAAAGGTTCTTCCAACATTCATCTCGTGGTGGTGGTTGGAAATATCAGGATCCCATTCTTAATGTGTTCAATCACATGTACCGACAAATTTGGGAACGAGTTCGTGCCACAGATGAAAAGAATGTCGAGAAATTTCAGGCATTTGTAACTGAATGCCGGGAAGGGAGACACAATGATGGTTTGGTTTTACCAACAACTCTACCCGAAGAGTCATCACCCAATGGATCTGGACCTGGTCCCCTTTTTGGCAAACGTTTTGCTCTTGTTGGATCATTTGGTTCTAGTAAGCTCAGCCAGGAGAAATTGAAGGAAATGATCACCAAGAAAGGTACTCTAAATAGCTGACAATGAGCTAAGTATTTTTTGGTTAATCCCATAATTGGCAAAAAGTGTAGTAAAGTGCAGTGGTAAAGTGTCAGTGTGCAAGCCAATTTTGTGATCAACCAAAAGTTGTTAGCAACCTATATTTTAACAGATGAATTGAAGATGTGTGGTTTAGAGTACGAATATTGGAACTAACATCAAAAGAAAGCTGCTCAATCATAATCTGAATGTTGTTTGTTTTTTTTAATTTTAGATGGTCAAGTTTACAATATAGCCAGTGTTCCAGGACGACTTCCAGTTGAGATGATTGTGGTAGCAACCCAAAAAGAATGCGATAAGGGAAGTAAAAGTCCTGGCATTACAACAGCGTACCAGAGAGACTGGAAGATTGTCTCACCACAGTACATAATTGATGCAAAGGATGAAACAGTACCACTACTGGATAGCTACCTTCTGTCATTAGACAAAATTCAAGTTGCTCCTGGGACATCTGCAGTCCATACCAATGTGGCAACAGTGACTGAAACCAATTTTAAGCGTTGCGGGGCATTCAGGGACCTCAAGCAGACATTACAATGCAGGGCTAAAGGAATCGAAAGAATACCTAGAGCAGCAGAACAGAGAAAGAGGAGTCATCACAAAAAAAGAACTGAACCTTTAAAGAGGCCACCAACTGGTTATGTAATGTTTGTCAAAGAAATGTTCCCAGAAGCATCTGGCAACCATGAAAGCCATGAATTATCATTTAAAGAACTGCAGTTGATCTTGGGTGAACGATACAGGTCATTGCCTGCCGAGACCAAAGAAGAGTACCAGCAAAAAGGTTGTCAATACTTTGACGAGATGAACAAAAAGTTTGTGTAATCACTGGAAGCCTGTATTGAAAGTATAACAAATTTAACATGCTGAACATGTTCTGTGACAAGTAAAATTGTCTGGTGTTAAAAATTGTTGTAACGTAATTATCGAAAGGGTGTATTGATATACTATGCTTCTGCTGCAACAATACTGGAAAATATAGTATACATGTATATATTATTATAAGTAATAGCATGACATGAGGGAAATTAGTGATTAAATGCCCCGGAGGCGAGGGAGGTTTGTGGAGTTCTACAAACCTGCTGAGGGGACATCACTAATTTTCCGATATGTCATGCTATTATTGGTAATAGTATGATCACCGAGATACCGTAATTAGTTTCTACTAATTTACTAAATTGTCCGCTCGACCAGGTGATTTAGTCTAAATCGCCCGCTCAGAGAGAATTTAGAGATTAAATTCCCTTTGAGAACAATAGATGTATATAACAGTGGTGTATTGTATGTAGTGTTTAACTGAACTCCCAAATGGACACAAAGACAAGAATAATTTACATAGTTTAAAACAATTTATTACAACTAACATTAATAAATAATACAAAGCAACAGTAGTGTAGGTAGTCCTTAAAATAGGTGAATGACAATTTTCACAGTGCAATACAAGTATTTTCTATTTACATTAGTTTATAAATTAGTATATTAAAATTGTTTTACATTATTGTTGTCATGGCATGATTTGTAGCGACTATTAAAGGACAACATTTTCCATTTGTTCCCTGCCTTCAATAACAGCCTTACGGCACTCAACTCTATATGCAGTGGTAAATGCAAACTGCGAACGTGAAAATTTAGCAATCACAGTGAGACAAAGGTCATTTGACCTCTTCACTTGCACCTCAGTGATAAATTTAAAAAATGCATCCTCTGCTCTTCCAACCTTATAATCCCATTCCTTGCCCAATACTGAATCCAAAAACTCAAAATCACCTTCACTTAAAAGAGAAAACTTAACTACTCCACTCAAAGATAAACCAAAAATCTTACTGTCCAATATTACATCTGATGGCCCTAAACTAACCCTCATACAATTCAAATTACCAAATCCACCCTGCAATCCATTACGCACAGCATGCCCTAAAACCATTTTCCTCGCGATAATTCTTACACCGACACTGACAACACCTGACATAAAATTAGAAAATTCAACAAACCCATCCTGCTCAACCTTTTCCTTCAGACAACCCTTTAAACAAACCTTTCCTCCAGAATACCAAATAATATAATTAATATTACAAGTAATAATAAAATCTTCCCTTAAACCAGAATCATGCACATTCACCAACTTTGCAGATACACAACCACCATCAAAAGACATCCCACAAATTACAAAAGGCAACCCAACCCCTTCAACAGACACAATATCCCCAACCTTCAACCACATCCCATCATCTCGCAAACAATAAATTAGAGGCATTTTCTCTGTGATTTCTGCATCTCCTGGAAACTGACTACAATTCTTGGTTTCTAACTGGTCTTTCTGCATGATGGCCAATTTACTTTTCTTCGCCTTCCCACCGTTTGACTGCCGGAAGCCAGTACTTTTGTCACAGGGTGGGGAGCAGATTTCATGACCACATACTTCTTTTTTCCCACCATCATTAATAAGTTCAACCTGATTGGTACAGAAAACATCTTAATTAAGTGAGGTCATTCATTGCAAATGCCATTGCAAATTCATTCTAACGCCAGATGATTTTACTCGTCAATTGGGAACCTAATAATAAGTATATATAATAATAATAAATAAGTTGCCAAGTGGCAACTAATGCGGTTCAATGCCAATCATGGGCATAAAGGGTTAGTGTAAATAATAATTAACAAAAAATAATAAAATAACTTACAACTACAAAATACAAATTGTATGCACTTGAACAGGCATGCTGTGTGGAACATTACAATTTACTTACAATAAGCTTGCCCGCGATTGGATCCACTTGAAGGATGGACACTTCTGTCACCTCTCCAGCATGATTTACATGAATCTTGTCTCCTCTTTCGAATCGCTTCAAGTTGTCTGGCTATATAACAAGGTCAGATCAATATATTAATAGACAGATCATGTGAAAATCAAATCTTCCTGTATCGCACGAAATGAGAAGATGAAACACTAGTAAAATGGTGTTTAATAGGTTTCCACACTGTGTAGGCTACACCAAACCCCCTACAATGACAAGACCGGCTGAAATGGGCTATTCCATTTAATAGCCATACCAGGTGTGCTGAGCCAAGACGAAATATTCTTGACCAAACCGAAAAATTCAGCCCGACAGAGTAATTTATATGAAATTTATACTTGCCAAGAGGTAATTTTTACTTTTCTACAGGCATGCCCCCTATCAAGGATTTTACACGAGTGGTGGAAGTAATATTTTACGAATGAGCGAAGCGAAAGAGTAAAATATTGTTTTCACCACGAGAAGATAAAATTCATATCTTCAAGCCACTGTGTAATGTTCTTTTTATTATATGGAAACAACACGATAAACCTTCAATTTGCGGTTGGGGGGGGGGGGGTGTACATATTAAATGGGATACTATAGCCCAATGCATCAGCTCAGTCTGTGCTGCCAAGGATATATATTTGGATACATTTTTAACAAATCTAACAGGCATAATGATACTTACAATGCTAGAGTTTCTGCATCTCTTCTTTGGTAGCTCGATATGCGTCTCGGGCCTTACTTCTTCTTCAGACACGAAGCAATCCCATGTGTTGCTAAAGCCATCGAAGGAGACACGGTAGTTCTTGTCGTCTCTGCCAGTAATCGTTCCTTTTGCCCACACACCATACTCATCTAGGGCTTCCACCTTATCGCCAACGCTGTAGTTGTTCATTTTTAGGAAGTACGTTGCAAATTCGCCTTCGAACGGTTGATAAGTTTTCCAATGACGACTGACGAGTAACGAGTTTGTTTTCGAAGCTGTGACTAAAGACACGCGAAAGCACTGGGTACTAGCAAGCGTTACCGCGGAAACGGCTTGGCAACTGACCAATCGCAGCGCTTAGCAGTGAAATGATTCCCAGAGAACATTGCGAGTAAAAATTACACACTTAGTCGGGGCGCATGTTGTAATGCATTCGGCTGCATGGATTGTGATGGAGTTTCTAATCCTATAGAGTAACTTCAGTCTTCCTGATGACTTTTTATATACTTTGGCGTAATGATCAGTGAGGTTGAGTGAAGGGTCGATTAGTACTCCCAGGTAGTTCTATGATTGACAATGAACAATTTTGGTTGATCTATAATATACATCAAAAGCAGTAATACTTTTAAGACGCTTAGTTGTGCCAAGTAACATTGCTTCCGTTTTTCCTTTATTCAAGTTTATTATAAGTTCGCTTGCATCCAGCCATTCGGATAATCTACCCAGATCATCATTTAATTTGTACTTGATGACATCTAAGGCTGTATCAGAGACATATATGACCGTATCATCTGCATACATTATAATCCTGGCATGATTAAAGCATTTCTCGATGTCATTTACATACATTACGAATAGAAGGGGGCCCAAGATAGATCCCTGAGGCACTCCACAATTCACATACTGGAAGTCTGACATCACATTATTAAATTTCACTCTTTGTCTTCTTAGAAATAAATAATTTATAAACCATTCATGCTCAACCCCGACTATTCCAAAGGCCGGTAGTTTTGAATGGAGATTTGAATGAAGTCTATAAAGACTGCACCAGTTAGATTTCCTTGATCTGTGCTTCTACGGATATCATCCACGAACAATGTTGTTGCCAGCTCAGTGGATCTCCTTGGTCTGAAACCAAATTGTTGTTTCATTAACAGCTTATTCTCTTCTAAGTAACTCATAAGCTGCTGGTGTACAAACTTTTCCAAAATCTTCGAAAGTGATGGTAATACAGAAATTGGTCTATAGTTATCAAATGTTGATTTATCGCCTGATTTATAGATTGGAATTACCATAGCTTGTTTAAAATCCATTGGTATTTCTCCAGAGTCAAGGGAAAGATTTATAATAAAAGTTAACGGCTCCGCAATGACAAAGGCAGAATCTTTCAGTAAATTTGGGGGAAGATCGTCTAACCCAGCAGTTAAGTTAAAAACTGAAATTACTCCATGAAAAGCTAAAGTCGTTTATGAATTTATATAATTTAAGAAAAGTTTGTGATACTTAGCTTGTACTGTGATACCTTAAGGTGGCTTCATACCTTTTTATGTCCTGGGATTAGGAACATAAGTTTTTGATGTTTGAACAGGTTTCCAGATTATAAATCCCAACAAAAATAACACATAACGAAACCTTGTAAAAATTGGTACAAATTTTATAAGATATGGTGTTGGCATGGCGACCATGATGAAAGCACTCCTGGTAAAATGTAGTCCATAATGACAGTTTTTCGCTTTATTTAAAAAAATAGTTTGGTGACCCCCAATTTTTAATACTCAAATAAGTTTAAAAAATTATATAGATCCAACTGATTTCTAAAAATAATTGTCATTATAAACAATTTAACATACAGAATTTTTAAAAATTCGTTCTTGAGGAGAATATGAACATATCTTTGTGTTTGCAATATTTCAGGGTAGGTCACCGAACTCGTTTTTGAACTGTTGAACATAATTACGCACGCGGTCAATACTTTTCCCCTCTCGAAAGATCAATGAAAAACCATGCGCGTACATGCATTTTATCGCGCGTATTTTTAAGAAACTATTTTTGAAATAATTTTTCGCAAGTTTCTTGTTCCAATTTTTATAGTTCAGCTGTTTTTAATAACCAAAATCCGCAAGTAAGGTTAAGTAAGGTTAAGTAAGGTTATCTATTCGTTGAAGCATTGTTTCGATGAGTGTAAGGATGACTTAGTGATTTTTAGTGATTTTTTGAATTGTTTGCTCACTATGTATCTCGACCAACATGATAGGACTATTGTTTATTTTCGCAATCACAATAATTATCTGTGAATGTTATGGAAACAACTGTGAAGCATTTTTCAATGTTGGCGGATTTTCATTCGATTCGTTCCACCTGTCTGTCACCCAAGAAGGGGAAAGTGGGTGTCTTTCTGGAAAACAGGAAATTACAGTCTTCAAGTCAAGAGCCATGCCTTAACTTCAGTAAGTTGCTCCAAAGTGGAACATGATTGGACTTTTGGAATACCTTATGCATAAGGAATTTTACAAATTTCAGGAAATATTACACAGCTGATTGATTCGTTAAAAATGCTGATAAAGGAATAAGGGAAGGGAAAAGGGCTTTGCAAAGCTTTTTATTCTCAACATGTTCGGGTAAAAAGGGCCTCATGCCTGATTTACTTTTAGACAGCTTAACTTATTATAGTAACACTGTCAGGTGTTGTTTGTGATAGATTTGTGATTATTAACTGTTACTTGTGATTCTCGTATTGCAGCAGTAATCTATTCGTTTATAACATCCGGGTAATCATTGTTAAAATTTGCTAAAAAATTATTCATGTGATTTGCGGATTGTTTTGCATTCAACCGGGAATCAGTTAATGAATTTGTTAAGGTAATATCTTGCTGTTTGTTCCCGGAAATTTACTTTATGCTTTTCCACCATAATTTCGGATTCTCGAAGCATCATCACACACATCAGTGTAGTTTGGTACGATCTAGATATGGGCATGAGAACCAATTGTATGTATGTATATATAGATAGATGTATATATAGAAATGTACATATAGATAGATAGATAGATAGATAGATAGATAGATAGATAGATAGATAGATAGATAGATAGATATATAGATAAATAGATAGATAGATAGATAGATAGATAGATAGATAGATAGATAGGAAGCTAACTACAATAACCATCCATAGCTTGTACAAATAATGCCCGTGATCATAATAGTCTAATGTCCAATGGTAGCTTGTTTAGAATGGTTGCTGCCTTAAAAAAGAAACTTTCAGAGGTTTTAAAGAAAATTTATAGTTTCTCGTTTCATACGAATGGTCTGTTTTTTCAAAATAGTGCATAAAAATGTCACAGATCGTACCAGATCCGTTAAGAGAATCAAAGACTAATTTACATATTCTCTTTTTAATGCTGTTTTCGATCGAAGGGATACGTAGTTATAGATTATTTTGGGCACATTATGTAATAATATTGATGGTACGACGCTCAATGTCCTTTATCTTCAACTTCTTTAATTCAGACCAACCAAGGAATGCAGAACTATAGTAAGCGAAGACTGGTACGATCATGGACCTAGTGATGGTTGCGGCTATATGAAAATTTAGGGATTTACGAATGCGTCGAAGAAGGTTGACTCTTCCAGGTGCTTTTTATATATCTTATCGAAATAAGTAATTGTAGCTGTTGATAAAAAATTGTAGCTGTTGAAATAAGTAATAAGTAATTGTAGCTGTTGGTAAAAGTGATGATGGTAAAAGTGATGATGGCTAGTTTTGATGACAAAGTTATTTTCGGGAAACCTGCCTCTGTCGTATTATTTTTCATATTAATAACCAGTTCGTTGTCACGGAACCATGTTGAAAGATTGTCGATTTCCTTATTTAGATTATCCTGGATAACAGAGATATGCTTCGCCGAAGTAAATAACACGGTATCATCAGCATATGTAATAATGCTTGAGTGATCAATGAGGTCATGAACATCGTTAGAAGTGGACCAGGAACAGAATAGGCCGAGAATAGACGTCCCCTGTTAACTCTGTAGATCAGCCAGACGGGAAGCCAAACTGATACTTCGAAAGTAAGGAATTACTTTCAAGATGCAAACCTAGTTGTTTGTAAACGATGCGTTCCTGAATTTTTGGATGGACAGGTAAGATAGATATCTGTCTGTAATTATCTATAACTGATAGCGAACCAGATTTATGCAAGGGAATTATTTTAGCACTTTTCCAATCACTGGGAAATATCACAGAAGATAGAGAGATATTCATTATATGGGTCAATGGTTGAGCCAAAATGGCGGCGGCATCTTTCAACATATCTGGAGGAAAGTTACCAAGACCACTGGTTTTCTTTCTCCTCAGCCTCTTTAATTATCTGTAAACATCAACATCGTTTACTCTATGGAACTTAAAAAATGATCCACAGTTATGTATCTCATTTGGAACTTTATCCCAGACAAAGTCCCTCAGTAGTATTACTGTTCATATAGAAGTCGAATTGCCACACTGTATGATAGGACTAAGGCGGTAGGGAGATCGATAAAAACTGCACCAAGATGTTGATTTCATTGGAAAGCGTCTTTGATATCGTATACGAGACGCTCCATCTGGTCAGTTGTGGATCTTACCTTCCGGGAGCTATCTTAGAGCGTGTCAGATGATGTTCCACACAAGGGCGGAGGAAGCGGTGGGCAGTGAGAGCAACCGCCCCACGAAACCTTAAGTGCGGAGGCATCGTCCAATTGAGCCCAACCTTATAACTCATAATTTATGAGTATACTTGCGAGAGACACGGGTGTCTTAATGGCAGGACTATACAGGATGGCAAATTAGGCCCAAAACTAATGTTTACGATGAATTAAGAGTACATTTGTGAAGAAAGGTTATTAATACATCATAGGAATATTTTATTAAAAACGATTAAATCATCCAAAGTAATCAATAATAAAAGCTGTGTACATATGAAAGCTTATGTATAGTTATAACTACGAGTCTACATAGATTGTAAAATTTTGTGATTTTTTCTCTTTATATTTTCCTGAAAACTGGCCCCAAAACGAGGGAAATGCTGTTTCCAAAACTTTCTAATTTAAAAATGTTCCTGGTGCGCATGCCGCCGGACTCCTTAGATGTTTTGGGCCTTACGGCGCTCGATTATTGGGCCTTCTGCCCTCGCCCTCTATATTTAAGCTGTTCCGCCGCCCTTGGTTCCACAATCTCGTTTATTCGAGCTAGCATGGCGCTCTCCATCGACTCCATGGTCATACATTGAAGGGAAATGGGACGGTAACTCTTTAATGCATCAGCGGCTTCCTAGGTTTGAGGATAGCGGTTACATTGGTATTAAAATACCTCTCCAAATAGCAGGGATGGATAGCGTTTCTATACAGTCAGAGTGAAACTTGGTCGATATCAGAAACCTTGAGGTTCTTTAGACAGAAAAAGGCGTCCAGTAACTCATTGGTGGTAATATGACCAGAGAGCTCGCTCGAGGTGACTGTTTGGCGGGGGCTTCTATGATTTGGGCGTTCACTTACCATTGAATGCCATTTCACTTTCGCAATTGGATCTCTCCATTTCATGTTGTCTTCAAGAACGTATGCAGCGGAGATGGAGGTCACGGACAATGTTTTGGTTCGTTGCTTCTCACTGTGGCATAAACCCATGTCTTGAGATTGCAATGCGTAATGTTGATATTCCTCAATGTCTGCTACCATTTGGCATGTCTCTTCTCTCCGATGGTTTTCATGGTTTTCATGCCTCGCCTTTTTTATGCCTTCTCGCTGTCGATAGCTTCGATGTGTTATTTAAGTGTTTATTCCCATTCATCTCCTAACAGGGGATACACAGGCTACGCCTGCCCCGAGAGCAATAGAGGGCTTAGATTGGTACCATGTCAAAGTTTGACCAAACAGCCTTCCTAACATTCCAACGCTTCTTATTAACTGGATTGCCAGTGCGACTGAATTGTGCGAGCAAAAGCAATTGGGCAACAAGAAATACATGAATGATGTCCTTACATTTCAGCATGCTTTCGTTTGAATTAAAAAATGGTGGGAAAATTTCGGTGTTTTTATACCGTTATAGAAACACGGCTTTCAGCATAGCAAATCATGCCTTTTCAAAATGTTATTTTATAAATATCGAATAGAGTCGAATTTGAAATTTCGAATCAAGAAGTGTGGAGTACTGATACTAAAAAGAGCAAAGATTGTTAAGTATGAAGGAGTAGTACCACCAAATGGAAATGTGATGAAAGAAATTGAAGCTGACGGCTATAAATACTTGGAAATTTAATGTGGAAAAATAATTTTCCATCGTCACCGGTTAGGTGATTTACAGACAGGTCCTACAGTCAAGATAATAACAAATAACAAATGTATACTGAAACAAATACGAATCAGTAATTAGTATATATAGATGAACAGGATATTAAAACTAAATGAATACTAATACAGTAGGAAATCAAAATACAGCTTTCAAAAAAATGTTTAAAAGCTAGCAGTGTTAGCGATTCGCCTAGGGAAAGTTCCAAATAGTTCCAGATATTAGATAAAAAGTGTGGTCCAGTGGCCCCATCTTTTTGCTGAGCATTTACGAATATTGTTCTATATCTTGTGTTATAATACTCTCTTGAACTAACAACCAAAAGTGCACTGTAAAAACAGATTGGTTAAAACAACCAATTTGCTTCGGTTGTCTCAGACTCATCATGAACATTTTTCATGGGTTGAAATAGCCAAATTTATTGGTTCAAACAACCAAACTAATGTCATTTTAACAAAAATATTTGGTTGGTGTAACCATTCAGATTGGTTATGAGTATGGGACAACGTATCAAATTGGTTGTTTCAACAAATCTGTTTTTACTGTATGTTTACAAAGGGATTATTGATAGATTTATAGGTAAAATCAAGACGATGTTCAGCTCTACGACGGCATATATGGTCTCCAAGATAGTTTTGTTAAGGCGTCTGATGCAGATTAGAACTGAGTGAGATCTAGTATAAGGTATGTAGCTGTATTATGTAATACTTGCAGTTCGTGCATTAAGGTGGCATTATCCCGATCACACCAGGTAATATCGCAATACTCGAATATTGGTAAAATATGGCTATTACAAAATATATTCTAACTTCCATAGGTAGAAAAGATTTTATACGTCTAGGTAGTCCTAGCCTTTTACTTATCTTTCCACGGATGTGATTAATGTGATCACACCATATTAGATTATGGTTAATAACTAGGCCTATGTATGAGAAGGAACAAACCTCTTCCATAGGTATATTATTAGCTGATATTACGATGAAATCTATTTTACTAAGGCTCCCATGCCTCCAATAATCATGAACTTATATTCCTTAATGTCGAGGGTTAGTTGATTAACTTGCAACCACTTACAGATGCTAATAGATCATAATTAATCTTAGATTGGACTTAAGAAATAGATTCAGAGGCATACGATAATACAGTATTATCCGCATATATAGATATATTACAATGTTTCAGGATATCTGGTAAATCATTCACATAACATATAAAGAGTAGTGTACCTGAGATTGAACCATGGGCTACTCCGAGAGAGATTGGTGCCAGATCTGAGCTAGCACTATAGATACTTGGGAATTCTAGAGATGGACAGGTTGATGGAAGATGAAATGAGAATGACATGCATTCACGAAACGGTATTTTAGAAGACTGAGACTAGTCCTAAAGTATAATATCAATGGAAGAATCATCATACAAGCAATAATATATTGGAAATTTCACTACTTAGATATGGTGCTGGTGCAATAAGATGGATCAACGCGGAAGTACTTGGTTTGAATAGAAATACGATGAAATTGCTGACTTTACACGTTGTTTTCGATCCAAAGAGTGATGTGGATAGGCTGTACTCACCAAGAGAAAAAGGCTGACTAGGGTTGATAAGTTGTGAAAGCAGTATCCGATCTGAAGAGAATAGTATTGGGTAGTATGTTAAGAATACTTTAGAACCAATTCTAGATGAAGTAAGGGTAAGCGATGTAATCCAATTGTTTGCCGAAGGGACAGTAAAAGAAGAAATAAATATATGAAAGAGAACAAAGATGGAGAAAGAAAAAGATATATGGTCAGTTCCTCAGGGAAGCAAGAAAAACATTGAGAAGGAGATGTGGCGATGGCTCGAAAAGAGTGATCTAAATCCAGGAACAGAAGCTTTGATTTGTGCAGCCCAGGATCAGGGAATAATAACAACTACATCAAATTCAACATAGATAAGAGAGTAGACATACCGTTGTGCAGGCTCTATGAAGAAAAATGAGAAAGCGTGGGACACCTAATCAGTGAGTGTACTGTACAAAGCAATATGCATAATATCCTTGACTGGAGATCCACCAAAGATAAGATAACTCGGATGCGAATAACCGCCACCCAAGATAGGCGTTAATCGTTCCGAAGGTGGATAGCCGTATCGTATACGGACTATACCTCACAGAACTGGCGAACCTTATCCTTCGTGCCCGGCCCCGAAGGACTGACTGTTGATCCCGTGCGTACTCAGAAGTAATTTATGGATAATAATGATCAAATTCAAAACCATAACAATAATGAACATCAGGGTGCTTCAGGTATAACTTAGGCTGAAAGGCTTGCTGAGTCACACGAAGCGCCCAGGATGGACAACACGTTAACTCTATTTGGAAAGTTGAGGAGAAAGTAAAGTTGATACAGATTGATATGGAAGAACGTGTGACACGAAGAGGTTTCATGCAAAGGATAAATGAGAGGAGGGGTGCCATGTATCCTAGAGAGATTCAATATCAAAGCAAAATTTGAGAGATAATGCAGTTATATTTAGAAAAGAGCCATATGTAATGAGGGCTATAACAATGGCAAGATAAGAAGGAATCCAACAAGAAGGAGCAGCGGAGTGCACTGATAGAATAGTAAATTCACAAGAAGGGCAACAAGGGTAGAGTGTGAATTGGATGGCACCAAATTAAGTAAGGCTTGTGGAGATCGATACAGAAGAGGCTTTATGAAGAGAATAAAAGAAACATGGGATGTGGAGTTTCCTGAACATAATAGAATGAGTGTACAGATGTTGAGCGCTAATGCTGCAATATTTAAAAAAGAGCCGGAGATTGAAGGCTTGATTTTGGTGAGAGAGATAATGGCAAGAGAACATTTAGCAGTACTTAGTATACATGATGAAGTTGCTAGTGATGATGAGCAGTCGAGGTTAATTGATGATTTCGAAGAGACGACGCTGAATGAGATCTAGGAAAGAGAAAAGCTCATTAAACTAGAAATGACTCCAAAAGTGGAAGGAAGTGCAAATAGAATAATCGTAAAGCATATGAAAGACGTTAAGTAAATAACAGTAATAACTGATGCATTGTATGCTATCGGGAAAGCAGTCGCCGTAACTTTGAATATTACCATGCCAACAGGAAATGTAAGGAGAAGGAAGAGACGTGATCGGAAATTGAAGAAAAAGATGAAAGAACTGTGACAACTAATAGCCATGTCCGGGAACAAGCTGTATAAAAGGAAAAAACGCCGAAAAGCGACTGAGAAAGAGAAGAGTAACCTAAAACTGCTCATTGCCAAAATTAGACGTAAAAGGCAACAGATCAAGATCTCTTGAAAGAAAAAGAAAAATGCCTTGATGAACTGCGATACACCGGAGTGGTGTTAGAAAAATGCTTGAGAGGAAAAAGATCAGGAATAATGCCAGGTTTGTCGAAGATGAAGAGGATTTTCGAATCAGACAAAGTCGTTTACAGTAAATGTCCAACATATTGAAAAGTTTGAGGAATTTTGAGGAGGCATATGCGATAACACCTTTTGAAAATTTTGACTTTTGAGGTTTCAGGTGAAGCGATTGAGAATGTTTTGAAGAAAAGGAAAATTTGGACATCACCAGGAATAGATGGCATAAATAATTACTGGTGGAAAAAGTTAAGGGGAGTAAGAAGACCATTCTGCTATGCACTACAGACGTATAAATCACATCTGGGAGTGATACCAGAGCGTATTGCTGCAGGAAGAGGGGTCCTATTGCCTAATACAGAGAACTTGAGCCCAGTGGGGAAAATAGGCCTATAACCTGTTTGAACACCTCATACATGACTTATGCTGGATTGATAGCAAAGTATCTGAAAAATCATGCAACAACTAATGAGATTTGGGATGAAGGACAAATGGGAGCAACGGAAAGGTATTAGGAACAGTTGACCAATTATTGATTGATAGATGTATAATGGACGAAGTGAGAACACTATAGACACATTGCAGTGGCCTATTACGACTACCAGAAAGCCAATGACAGAGTGAATCGCGATTGGATGTTGCAAGTGTACCGACGAATAGATATTCCAGACGATGTTTGCAAACTAATTGAGGAATTGATGAAGAAATGTATAGAACAAGACTGGAAGTGTGGACGAAAGGAGAAAAGAAAATCAGCAGATGGATCTCAATTTATTTTTGCAGTGAGAGCCTCTCACCGGTTAGGTTATGTCTGAGTGAAGTACCAATTGGGATGCTCCTGAATGAAACAAGCTAAGAGGGTACATGATGGGAATGCCAGATAATTGGACAGTCAAACGAACACACAGCTTATTTATTGATGACCTGAAAGTGTACAAAGAGAACCATGATAGGTTGAAAATTGTCAATGAGATGATTGTTTAAGCAAGCCATGGTACGGAAGCCTGTTATGGTGTACAAAAAATGTTCTGAGATTGTTTTTGAGCATTGTAAGATGGTGAAGGGAGAATAATTAGATGTGTTAGATGAGAGAATGCGAGCCTTGAAACCAGATCATAATGAGGTGTACAAGTTTTTAGGATGTGAACAGGCAGATAAGGTAGATAAGGCGAAATAAGGAAGAAAGTGTATCTTTATCATACAATGGGTCCCCTTTAAAAAACAAATTTGTTCAAATATCTAGGTGTGCATATAGGAAAAATGTATAGGTGTCCATTCAAATTGGGTTTACTAAGACGTTTTGGGGATTCTACCACGATTATTGATGTGGACAGACTACAGAATACAGTATACAGTAAGTTGACAATTCTATACTCACATTGGAGTAATGCAATGTGGAGCTGACAAGGATGTGGATAATATAATATTGATGCTCTTGAGATGTCTCAATGTAAGGCAGATCATCTTTCCTAAGTCGGGTCTTGAAACTGATCAGTTAATAGAAACTCTATGATTAGTGCCTATTGTAATTAGAAGAAAGTTACATTTTGTAATGCTAGTTAGAAATTCCTTTAAGACATTTTCCACCATATTCATCTTATGAATCTGTTCATACATAGTGTACATGTAGGGACATTATCTATTGCCTTAAATATGCAGATTTATACAACTTTCGACTTAAATTAGTATTTGTAACATTGTACATATATGTATATGTGTTAATATTTCTAATGATTATAATTTTTTAGGAAACACGACCCCCATTGATATCACTGTTAGCATTAATGGGGCTATTCTGCATAATATTAATATTATTGTTATTATTATTGTTATTATTATTATTTAAATCAATAGCCCCTACTTAAGGTAACAACCTACACCCCTCACACATACACAGGGGAGTGGCTAATAAGCTACCAAAAATGTACTAGCCTTTGACATAGTCCAGACGTTGCAATCACCCCGACTGTATAATTCACAATAATAATAATCTTCCTTACAATAGTTTCACTTTCCATCAGTACAATTTTCTGCATCTCTCTTGTTGTTCTCAATCTCCGCAGTTCCTCTGGGATCAGCTTCGCCATTTACTCTTCTAACTTTTTTATTCATCCTCCTAACTTCGAATAGCAAATGGTATTACTTCAACATCCAATAACAAATGGTAATATTAAACATCCAATAACAAATCAACTGTATAGCCTTGTCTGCTTTCTCGAATTTCAAACGCCAATTGATGGTACTTAGTTCTTTTTTGTCTTAGCTTCTCCTCAATATTTGACTCTGACGGACATGCCATGTCCACTAACCGTATCTTACGTTCCTCTAGGTTCTCCAATGTCAAATCAGGTCTTCTGGTGGAGGTGGTATTTCTCATACGGTGTTCAAGGTCCCAAATAAGCTTATTCCCCTTTTTCCATTACTGTTCCTTTCTGCTAGGTGATTTTGTACCATATTGCGTTGTTTTCGAGTAATGCTTCTT
Organism: Chrysogorgia sp. JL179-B06; assembly: GCA_035772405.1. Taxonomy (NCBI): domain Eukaryota; kingdom Metazoa; phylum Cnidaria; class Anthozoa; order Scleralcyonacea; family Chrysogorgiidae; genus Chrysogorgia; species Chrysogorgia sp. JL179-B06. The sequence continues at coordinate 2,216,256 of JAYKKM010000301.1, read as the reverse complement.
TCTCTCCCCATTCTACCGCAAACACATCAGTTATTCCGCAATTATTCACTGCCCGAGAGTACTGTACGACCAGATAACCATTGGTGTACTCTTTCTCTCCTTAAGGAACATAACCTGCAATTCTCTGACTCGACATCTACTCCTCTCAATGCTTTCCTGACTCTAGTCTCCACCATTTGCTCTTGTACCTCTATCACCGCCGCTGTCTTTCTCGAGTCTAAGTTACGCTCTAACCACTCGTTACATTTTCCACCCTGCCCACGGTAAATCTCAGTTTATAATCTCTTTTCATGATACTTCTCGATACGCATTTCTTCAGTTTTTGATTTCTACAACTTTCTAGGTCCCTTGTAACTGCTCACCATTCAATTATTTACTACGGAAAAGGTACAATATTTCATCAACAGCCTGTATCCCATGCATTTTCTCCTCCCTGAGTTTCCTTCTCACAACCATATCAAGCTCCACTAAATAATCCTTACTGAATCTGAATATATTCATTGCATATCCTGCTACCGGTATCACCCTACAAATCACAGCTCTAAACAAGGTCTTGTCATACAATTCTAGATGGATAAGACTTTGCATCCTCTTCACTATCTCCCTCTTTACTCTTTACTCTTTCCAACACATCAACCTTAGGTGTCTGTTTATACTACACTGAATTAGCATGCGAAGTAGGCGTTTAGGGATTGGGGGAGCTAGGGGGCTGGGGATTGGGATGAATGCGGATGGAACGCCTGCACGAAAGACCCATGTTTTTGGATTTCTACGGCCACCAGAGGACGCTAAATTCTGATTGGCTAACTCAACTCATTAGTATTCAGGGGTTTCCTGTCAGGAAATAAACATTAAAAATGGCGACTTTAGAAAAACCGTGTTGGTAGATTATTTTCTTTCAAAACCTTTAAACGATCTTCAGTTTGTTGCTGGTCGTAGCTTTAAATTAAGGGAGCTGATGGCAGGAAAATATGTTTTGATGGTATTACCAACGGGATGTGGCAAGAGTTTGATTTGGTAGATTTACCAGACGGGATTTGGTAGATTTACCAGACGTTCGTGCGAGCGCGTGATTATCAGTCGGCAGGGGAAGCAGCTATATTAACAGGTGTTTTAACAATGCTCTCTGGACCTTCGGATAATTCCTTCGACGTTTCAGAATAAAGAGACTTACGGCTAGACGTATATTAGTGATGGTTTCTACGTTGTCTTGCATATGAAATTTCTTGGTCAAATCCCATTCTGGAGTTACGGTGTTCGGTAGCCAGATTTCGCTTCATTCTATCAGGGCTAATGTTATCCGTTGGTGGAACATTATTTCGTAAACTTATAAAATTCAAAAGCATTTCTTATTTTTCTGCCGCAAGACCTACAAACCCGCTCGGAGAAAATTTCACTGCGTAGTAATGCAAAGCCGATTGATTCACAAGTCTCAGCCAGAAACAACTATGTGCTTCCATGTCTACACGATTGCTTGAATACATTTTCAAATAAATCTTGTTTCCACCAGATGCAGTCAAGCTTTTTACGGAGTTTCAGACATGGTTATTTCACGATTCGGCCGGAAGTAAAATGTTTTAATCATCGATGAAAGCCCGCTAGTCGCTGATTGGTTGTTTTTGACAGTTTTTCATGTGGGCGGAAATCCAAAAACATGGGTCTTTCGGGAAGGCTTTCCCTCTCCCTCTCCCCACTTCGCCTTTCCGCTTTCCCCCTCCCCTAACGCCGCCACGCAGGCTAACACTGAGTTGATTATTTGATGAATCATCAATAGTTGTGAGACAACTAATTTCTTTCTGATATGGTAGAAACCGGGAATCGAACCCGTCTCCGAATCAATGTTTCGGCGTTCTAACCTTTGAGCTATACATATATCTTGCGATCTGGTATTATCTTGGAACTTCTGATCATAGATTGATTTATCAGCAGTACAAGCTACATACATGCAGGGACAGAACAGTCAGTGATTTCTCCATATACATATTAAATTTGCCGCTTTCACTCGACACCAACAGGCAGAAATTTCATCTAACCATAACGTGGAGCCACGTTATGGTTAGATGAGATGTTTGTCTGTAGGTGTAGAGTGAAAACGGCGAATTTTATATGTATATGGAGAAATCACTGACTGTTCTGACCGTGTCTCAATACCTCAAATGTTAGAGCGCCGAAACGTTAATTTGGAGACCAGGATTCGATTCCCGGTTGGGGCAGTCTTTACGCCGCCAGCACAAGGTGACGTAAGCAGTTAGGGCTAAAATGACCAATCTCGTCCTTGAAGTTGTGGTTGCGTTCAAATCTAGTATTCGCAGTTTTCAACACGGTAACTTACCTTGAAATATTTTGTACGAAACTCGTATTTGTCCAAGGCAGTTGCACAAGCCCTCTTCCAGAGCAGTTGACATTAGAAGGAGTACAATTGCAGACCTTGCAAAGTCTTTTGCCTATAAAATAATTTTATAATCTATATAATTATTTTCGTAATATATTTGACAATGTGATATAAACAAGTGGACATTGGTACAATTTGTTGAATAATATGCTTTTGATAACAGCCATCGGAAGTTCTTACATTTATCCAGTATACTATGGGGTATAACAAATATTGTGTAATGTTCGAATGTGTTGTAGGGCGAAACGTGCACTCAAGAAACGCGCTTGTTAAGACGGTATACTTATATATGTTTGAAGCCTCAGCGTTAAGTGTACAACGCGACAAACAATTTTCCGCGTTGCCGTATATAAAATAATCATGGGCATTTTGTTTATACGTTACAAAAAGAAATATCAAGCAAATACATTTATAGTTTTCAAATTCATTTATAGAATAATCTATTGTTTGTTGAGTCAAGACCTAGACCGCCTATTATCCTTTTAACCGGCAGGGAAAACACAGCCGAATTTTTAAGTCGGGCTAGCTAAGCTTTCTAAGTAATAAGTACGAAATATAACTGTTACGTGAATACCGCACAAACGCACTCCTATTTTTATCTTCCAAACTTGTTGTATTTTGTTTGGCTGAAGCTTAACAATAAACAATAAATATTGATAATATTTGTTTTTAGTTAATTATATAATAAATTAGTGAGATTGTAATCCATTTTGTTGTAGATACCTTCATCTTTGCAAACGACACCTGAGACTTTAGAACAGTTTGATCCTCTATCTGCATCATCAATTGGGCATTCCAACAGATATTCTTCATCTCCATTACATCTATAATCTTTGTAAGATATATGTAGAACATCTTTAAAAACATTTGAAATATTATCGATTGCTTCTGGAAATCCAAGGTCCCTACATGTCACGTCAGCATCGGCCTTTGTCCAGTTTTGGTCGCATAATGTGAGCCAGTCTCCATTCTGATAAATTATAACACTTCCAAACGAATTGCGTTCTGCTGATATTTCGTTTTTGTCGATCATTTTTACACCTAAAAAATATATCAAAACTAGAAATACGTTCCACAATAACCCCTTGCCCGCCTTTTATAACAACCACCCACCCCACCCCTAGAGTTTATTTTCAACATCCATGGTCCGCAGTGCCCAGACCGCGTCTGTCAATAATAAATCCACAAAAGGCGGTTCGTAGTACGTTGATTTTGAACGTTATCTCGGCCAATATTCACTCGATTTCAATTCTGAAAACAGTTTTGGAATTACCTATCCAGTTTTGGAATTACCTATCTACATAACATACGTGTCTATTATATTACGAGAACGTGCATACCCTTCGTAAAAACGGTTTACGTACTTAGAAATTAATAAATTATTCGGCAATCAGCCAGCCGCGGACAGTGGACGGTTGCCAAAGCGTTTCCCCTCGGAAGCCCGGGCTTCGATTTTCCTGCGGTTTCTTTTGGTTTATTTTGTTAACTGATACAAAATGGCGGATTATATTCCTATTCAAGTTAAGTTTAATGTTGCGAGATATTTGGAGCCATTTTAGACCACAAGAAGCAAAAGTCAAACTAATGGCGTGTTACTGTCGTGCGCATGTGATAACCCCAAATTATCGCAAGGTTATAGAAAAGTTCTTATTTAAACCCGTCCATCCATTTCAATATTGAACGAGTAATACAAAAACGCTTTATAATTATTATGAAAGGTTCTCTCCCTTGAACAGCAATAACTTTCACAGTTTCACTGTGCAAGCATCATAATTATTTTTGACTTAAGTGTTATGACATTGTAAACGATCATTTATTAACTATTTAAGAATAGCACAAACCAAACTGCAATACATATGTTTTTATAACATTTAAACATGTATCAGTGCAAGCACACAAGTAAATATACATACTGATAACAACTTACAAGTTAAATAATCAATAATTGCTTAATTTTGAGAACCACCAAACAGGGTTAGTGTGCGCTCAAGCCAAGCCATTCAAAAGTATTCATTGTTTGATAGCTGCCTTTACCAAATAAACCATAAGGACAAAGTTGACAGCTGACTGTTTCTGTATTACAATAGTATAAACAAAGTTCAATGTACATAAATATTTAATAATGATGTTAGGTAACAAGTAACTTTTTTGAAAATGCTGTGCATGCAGTCAGGCATATTGTTAAAAACAGATTAAAAAGGGTTGACGCTGTAGTAACTCTACTATCTATATGTACTCAAAAGTAAACGTCTTGTCGGTTTCATCACTGAATAGTAATGGATATATCATTTATGGTAAACACATTAATTATGGTTAATACAATAATTATAGTAATTATTCGTAAGTACGATTACTACATCTCCTCCCTTATTAGGTATGGTATGTACGATGTTAATCATGAACAAATAACATTAACTCTAACTCTTATAAATATGAGCTATAGTGTTTCTTCAGTTTCTGGATTATCTCATTGTATCTGTGAAACGTTCATAGTACTTTAACTTATCTAGTCCCCTCGCCCGGCGCGAAGCGCCTGCCGGCCGAAGGACTGAGGGTGTGCTAATATCAACCGGCGTTTAGTCCCTTATCACGGGATGCTTGGCAGGGTGGGAACTAGAATCGAGTTTATTTAAATATATTCAGGATCAACGGCCACCGCGCGAGGGGAATATATCAACCAGTAACCACCATATGGTTGGTTGCCCTGTTTACGGCCTTACGGGGCAGAAAGTATGGCCAAACTTAGAGAAAACACGTCCAGCAATCAACACGAAATACGACTTGCTAAGAAAAAAACATAGCGATGCTATTAAGTCAAAAGACCGTGAACAAAGGCGACAATTTTGGAGATGCTTACAATATTTAATGTGACTACAGGCAAGTGCTGCTAAGTGCAGTAGGTAAGGATATTTTAGTTGGTAGTATATACTGTCACAAGCTTTCTCGGCCATTGTTATGCTTTTGCTTTCTCTGTCATTGTTATGTCTTTGCTTACAAAATTATGTTTTAGTCCTAGACAACACCGGTCCCTGAATTAGGCGATAGCGGAGTGTTTTGCTAGCTTCTCGAGTGTCATTATAACTCGATAATCACACAAGAAAAGGTTTTTTATTTCTTAAATAAGATAACACCATTAAATTAACAACAAAGCCATGAAAAATGCAGATTTAGCTGTTATAAAAGACGTTGCTAGGAAGTCATTGATGAAAACACGTTAGCGATTTTAGCAATGAAAATGTACTCAACGTTCAATTAAAACATTCTGTTGTGTTAGTACCTTGATTAGCCTTGCATCCAGGTATTCTTTGACTTCCTTTTGTGATTTAAACTACTTAAAATACGTAAAAACGACAAAATTTACGCGAGAAACCCGTTAGCTTATGCTTTATTGAGTTATAATGACACAGTTTTTGAGCTCAATCAGCGTATAGCGTGTTGTCGCTCATTTACTTCCGATTATTTTATATATAGTACTAGATATAATTGCATGGATGTGTGAGATCAGCCAACATGCAGGTGAAATGCACCTTGATCATCCTGATTATGTTGATATATTAATTTACTGTAATGCATGCATAAATGTTGTGCTTGTAATTTTTGAATGTGCATTTGTATATTTGAGTAGTGTAATTGTAAACATGCATTGTACAGGTTTATAGACCTACACATGTTAGGCCTGGCCTCCACTTAGTGTTTCTGTGTAAACACTAGAACTGCACATGCAATGCCGGTCCCATATATATTTAAACTACTCTTGTGATTGTTGAAGTGCTTTCTGAAGGACATTATGGTTGAACAGATTTTATTACATTTCTTACAAACAATCAAATTAATATAATATGTGCGATCACTCGAACTAAAAGTATTACCTTCATCAACAAATATATAAATCTGGAAATACATGAATTGTACACCAGGAGAGCATTTATATGTGTATTTTTTAAATTGGGACAATAAAATAGCATTCTGGACATTTAAATTAAATGGGACTGAACCTGAGAGACTTTTTGAATATCATTAACTTGCAAACTGTTATAAATATAGGGCTACACTTTTGTAACTTCTCTCATTTTGATAGAAGGAGCAGGGCCCTGAAACGTTAAAAAACAAGCAAATGTGTTCCGAGTGTTTTTTGAAGGCGCGGCATATTTAACAATTAGACAACGAGCCCGAGTTTTCTATGAGTTTCGACAGTTTATTCATCAAACGAAGATCAAACCGTCTCCCTTTTAAGCGTGTCAAACGAAAACTGCCAAACAAAGTCAGAGTCTCAAGAAACGTTTTAAATAGCAGAGATGGCAAGGATAAAGTTTACATGGACGATCCAAAGTAATTGTTGTTTACGATATTCACCGAACAACCCTGAAACTGGAAATTTGGAGCAGATTGAAAGAACGACTCTTGACTTGTCATCGATGATTGATCGATGTTTGCATCAACAGCTGAGAACGGTGATCGAGCTGAAACTGTACAGTTCGGAGAAACTGTTATGGACATTCTTCCCTTGGCTTGCTCTTCGGGTTTTTGTCGTCAGAACTTGCAACGAATTCGCTTAGAATCGCCGACATATTCTCCTTTTGTTGAAATGACGGCCTATTGCTGTAAGACTCGATACTCGCATCGGACTTGTGGCCTGTGACACATTTAATATGGCGGGTTTCAACATCTGCATTTGACAAAACTGTCACAGCCGTTGCTCGTATGCAATGATTGCTCAACGGGGGATTTATGTTGGCATTTTTGGACATGGTACGCATCATCAAATTGAGCGAATTCTGACCGAGAGGCGAATTACAAAACCAAACAGCTTCCACTTGTGGGTTGAACGTTGACGAGTTATCTCTTGGCCTCTGGAAAACGAAATCTGCATCTGGATTGAGATGACCGAGGAAATTTTTTACAGTTTCCACAGGGCATCTTGGAGACTCGCGGACTTCAAACATTTTCCCATCTGATTCATCTTCTTCGTCGAGAGACCGCCTTGATGATTTTTCGTTGCTAATATAGCACCCGGAACGTCGCGTTGGAGCTCAAAATAGCGTTTTCCACCAGCGGTTGTTCTTAATATCAGCATTTCCTTTCTCATTAGCCTTTTGTTCTCACGACCTCTCTTGCCAAAGTAAAAAAAGGTTATGTAGAACCAAGCAGTACGCAGGGGTTGTGTGGGACATTTTAAATTCGCCACGCCAAGCTGCTCTTCCTCAAACAACCTCTCAACCTGTTTCTTGGTAATGGGATATTTATGGACAACACCTGCAATTTTTCCTTCTCGTTTATTATTGACCAAGGCTTGTTGTTTGGGGCGCCTCTAACAAATCTTTCGACTGCTGCCCGGATTGATTTCAATGACGACACTTTAAAGAATGAACCATCTTTCTTACGAACACAAAGGTAAATCTTTTTTAAGCAATTTGCCAATTCTTCTTTTGACATTTCTTGTATCGAGACTGTGTATTCAGGTCGACTTTCTAGCCACTCTGTTTATAAAACAAAGCGGAAATGTCGCATGACAAAAATGTTTTGGAAATATTTTTTGTAACGAAAAGGCGTTTTCAAAATTTGTTTGCTATATTGTTTGAAGTTAAGAAAGATATACTATCTTACCATTAATAATTCTCATCCCATATCTTGTTGCATTTTTTGTTGTTTTCGGAACTGCTGCTTCAATTAAATTTTCAATTTCTTCATTTGAAATGACCGCAGATCTCGACGCCATTGTTGCGAGAAAAAGTTTAAGAGCTGCATTTAACAGAGCATATAAGACGCCAAGTGATTGGTCAATTGCTTTAAAATGATGATTTTTACTGGCTTATCCCAGAGGTTTATATCACCAGATATAAACTCCTTCAACAGCCAATAAAAATTGAGGATTTGTGATATAAACTTGTAAATTTATACTAATGATGTTTATAAACCTGAAGAAGATATATATATGCTGTAGAATCTGTTTATATGCCCTCTGATTATACAACTTACTTCCAAAGGGGTTTTGAGTGGGCTTATAACTGCTGGAGGTTAATAACCGGGAGAGATTATAAACGGTATAGAAAAAATGTTTCTAATGCATAACAGGTAAATGGTTGGCACTTTTTTACTGCAAGTACAATAACAAATATTAACTAGAATTTATAATGTGAAAAATGATGCCCTGTATTATATAGCAAAATCTGCTACACACCTTATGTGGCAGCCTCAGTAGTGAGATACAGAATGTTGCCGTAACTTTTTATCTATTATTATTTACTTTTATTCTCTGATTATTTGTTATTTTTTTAGGAAAGGTGCTCATGGAAAGCAATGCTGGGCTTATATCAGTGTACGTGCTTAATTACCTTCTATTAAATCAGAAGGTATTTTCTGTTAACAAACAGGAGGTCAATAACTAGGGGGCTTATAAGCAGGATTGTACGATATTTTATGATTGGGTAGGTTGATGCAGTTTCACTGTATTAGGGTAAATGTTAGGGATTGAACATGTGTCAGCTTACTTGCGACAATGCATTTAAGCAGGCAAACGGCAGCCATCCTGAAAGTATGAGTTGAACAAGTACCGATATAATTTAGATGATACGTAATAATCCTGCATGCTCTGTTGCATAGGCTATTCTGTTAGTTACCATTGGAATAAATATGGCATGTGTTAATTAATATTATGATAGCAACAGAGGTTTTCCAGCAGAGTAAAATATTTATCAATAATTATCAGTGTATGTATGCACCATTGGTAGGGATGTGGTGAATTATTGCAGATGTTTAACAATTTTGGATATTGTGAGATGCATTATGAACCATAGCTGATATAATACTGACTATAAGTTAACTATTTAAATCATAAACAATTGGTGTCTTACGCAGCTATATGTGACAAGTTAATTATTTCTTAGTGACCGATGGTAGTATTAACAGAAGAAGACTGAAAGTGTTTAAATATACAGTATAAATTCAGTTTGAAATAAACTCTCTTGCTTGAAAGAACTATATAATCAATTTTCAAGATTGCTATTTACAACTCTTCCATAATGATAATCTCACTTAGATCTTTAGATATTAATATTTGTTTGATATGTAAATCAGAGCTGTAGCCAGAAGGGGGGGCTGAATATAATCGCTGGCAAAAGCCTGAGAAAATTTTTACTCTTGGGTCTTCGTTTTGCTCAGTTAGGCTGTCCCCTAGATGTTTCCTGGCCCCCTTGACAGAAAATCCTGGCTACGCCTCTGATGTAAATGTCCTCACTTTGACATCACGCTGCATAATGGATTGAAGAAGTCACAATTGTAACATAATATATAAATTATAATATATATATAGATATATATATATATATAGATATATATTATATAGATATATATTATAATATATATATAGATATATATATATATATATAGATATATATATATATATATATATATATATATATAGATTATATATAGATTATATATATATATATATATATATATATATAGATTATATTATATATATATATATATATATATATATATATATATATATATATATATATATATATATATATATATATATATATATATATATATATATATATATATATATATATATATATATATATATATATATATATATATATATATATATATATATATATATATATATATATATATATATATATATAGTATATATAGTGAAGGAAAATTTCGAGTGTTCTAATACATACATTTTAACATAAAACCGGGACCAGTTGCGAAAATGCAACTTCAAGGCCTTCCGGTTGGAATTGAGCCCGCGACCCTGTGATGCTAGTGCAGTGCTGTGACCACTGAGATACGGAAGCCGCTGCCGAGAGCTAAGTCACGAGTTCTGTATATATGATGGTGGTAATGCAGGGATAAGGTTCTGGGTATATTATAGGTAATATTTGGCATTTCACTCGATCAAACTATATGTTGAAATGATTTATGGTGAAGGAAAATTTCGAGTGTTGGAAATTTCGAGTTTTGATTAGACATATTTATTACTAGTTAGTTTCGTGCCACACGTACGATGTGGTACTCCACTATTTTATCTGAAGAGTACCACATCGCATGTGTGGCACGAAACTAACGAGTAATAAAATCCTTTCAACATGTAGTTTGATCGAGTGAAATGCCAAATATTACCTATATATATATATATATATATATATATTATATATATATTGACAAATATAAGTAACAGATGAGTTACAAATATGACTATGGATATGAGAGCGCTCAATACCAATGCAGGTAGAGCGAAATATAATTAGTTTGAATACAGGAGTCGCAACTCTGAGTTTCACGCTACATGCGATCTTCAGGCAACTGACAGATCGGATTAAACTATAGTTATTATATACATGTCATTATTTGGTGTCCAATTACATGTCGACAACTCGAAAACATCTCACTTCGTCTGTTCAGGAAGTCTTTTTTCTTATTTTTCATGATTAAAAGTTTTCCTTCAAGGCATAAATTGCATCTTCTTGACCCTGGTCTATACGCTCCTATTTGTTTGATTATGCACCACTTAATGTTAAACTCGCGCCTAGCCGTTTTCAGCATCCAAACATATTTTGAAAGTTCAGTTTCACTTGTGTATTTTGCGTTTCTGAAGGATTTCAAATGGTTTTGGTATCTTTGTTCAAACATATATATATATATATATATATATATATATATATATATATATATATATATATATATATATATAACTACAGACGGTACCGTTTCGGCCTTTTGGGCCTCATCAGTGTAGTGCTGATGAGCAGGATGAAGATGACTGCTATTTACAGTCACCCTTGATGCACACAAAATGTGGGACATCAAAAACCATGCCAGAGCGCTCAAACTGCAAGCAGTGAGCGTGCGCACAATGCGTAAGCGACAATGGTTCATCCTGTAGAGCACTCAATATGACCTAAAGGTCATAGAGCGATATCTAACTACAGACGGTATATATATATATATATATATATATATATATATACTAAGGATTTATGGTGAAGGAAAATTTCGAGTGTGGAAATATATACATTTTAAGACCTAACCGGGACCAGTTGCGAAAAATGCAACTTAGCGGCCTTCCGGTCAGGAATTGAACCCGCGACCCTGCGATGCTAGTGCAGTGCTCTGACCACTGAGCTACGGAAGCCGTTGCCGAGAGCCTAGTCACGAGTCCTGTATATAACGGTGGTAATGCCGGGATAAGATTCTGGTATATTATAGGTAATATTGGGCATTTCACTCGATTGAACAACAGGTACTAAGGATTTATGGTGAAGGAAAATTTCGAGTGTGGAAATATATACATTTTAAGACCTAACCGGGACCAGTTGCGAAAAATGCAACTTAGCGGCCTTCCGGTCAGGAATTGAACCCGCGACCCTGCGATGCTAGTGCAGTGCTCTGACCACTGAGCTACGGAAGCCGTTGCCGAGAGCCTAGTCACGAGTCCTGTATATAACGGTGGTAATGCCGGGATAAGATTCTGGTATATTATAGGTAATATTGGGCATTTCACTCGATTGAACAACAGGTACTAAGGATTTATGGTGAAGGAAAATTTCGAGTGTGGAAATATATACATTTTAAGACCTAACCGGGACCAGTATATATATATATATATATAATATATATATATATATATATATATATATATATATATATATATATATATATATAAATATATATATATATATATATATATATATATATATATATATATATATATATATATATATATATATATATATACTGTTATTTGAAAGTAGTTAATTTAACAACAAAAACGTAGTTAAAAAAAAGATTCAGAACAACTACAATTTTTGTAGTAATTTTAACTACATTCATCCCCTCGCCCGGCGTGAGGCGCCGGCCGAAGGCCTGAGGGCGAGGGTGCTAATATCGACCGGCGTTTGTCCCTCATCACGGGAATCCTAGCGTTTTCAGTCTCACATTCAGTGTCCTTGTAATATATATATATATATATATATATATATATATATATATATATATATATATATATATATATATATATATATATATATATATATATATATATATATATATATATATATATATATATATATATATATATATATATATATATATATATATATATATATATATATATATATATATATATATATATATATATATATATATATATATATATATATATATGTGTGAAATAAAACGAAATAAATCTGAATATTGACGTTAAATAGAGCGCTCAATATCGTTAATGATAGAGCGAATATAGAATCTTTACTTAAAACAGTTCGTTGTTACTCAGAGTTTCACGCCGAGAGACGATCTTCAGACAACTGTTGAGATGCTGGTTTAACTAATCCGTCACCGAGTGGTTCACAATAATTACCGAAAAAACGCACATACATTCATTTCCTTCGATGTAGTAGACTTTTTCCCGTCCATATCAGAACAACTCCTAGACAGAGCTATTTTCTGGGCCAGCCAACACGCGACTATTAACGACCAAGACATATCCGTCATCAAACATGCACAAAAATCATTGTTGTTCCACGAAGAGAAGCCATGGATTAAACGTGACAGCCATAATATGTTCGATGTCACCATGGGAAGTAGTGACGGAGCAGAAGTGTGTGAACTCATCGGTCCATTTATTTTGAACAACATATCTCAGAAATTCGGCAAAGAAAACACCGGACTTTACAGAGACGATGGACTAATCCTCTTGAAGAATGCCACAGGCAGACTGGCGGAAAAAGCGAAGAAAGACCTGATTAGATCCTTTGAAGACTTCAACCTCAAGATCACAGCCACAGCCAACCAGAAAGTTGTCAACTTCCTGGAGATAACTTTGAACCTACGCGACGGAAAATTCCAACCTTACAGAAAACCAGATGATGACACGCTCTACATAAACAGCCACTCCAACCATCCTCCTTCCATAATTAGACAGCTACCCAAATGTATCAGCCAAAGAATTTCAAAATTCTCCTCCGACCATGCGACCTTTCAGACTGCTACCCCAACTTACAACGACGCCCTTAAACGCAGCGGTTTCCACTCTGACATTGAATACCTCCCCGACGAAGATCCTAACCCGAGTGTTAGCCCAGTAGCTAGTCAGCAGAAAAAGCGACACAGGAACATAACGTGGTTCAATCCACCCTGCAGCCGAAATGTCAAAACGAACGTTGGACACAAATTCCTCGCCCTAATCGATAAACACTTCTCGACCACGAACAAATTACATAAAATCTTTAATAGAAACACTTTAAAAGTTATAAGTTACAGCTGCATGGAAAACATGAGAAGTATTGTTAGCAAACACAACACCCGCATCCTTACAAAAAAGAACCACAGCAACAGCACCAGCGAAAGAAAATGTAACTGCCGAAACACAAAGTATGCAGCTACCTCGACAACCCAGAGTGCAAAGCTGTGCACCTTTTCTCCATGGATTTTAGTAAAGCATTAGACTCTGTCAAACATGGCCTGCTTGCCACTAAACTCAAATAACTGCCCCTGAATCAGAACATTATAAACTGGTATTTTAGCTTCCTCAAAGGTAGACAACAGAGGATTCTCCATAATAACTTTACATGCGACTGGAAGGCTGTTAATAAGGGCACTACACAGGGTAGTGTTAGCGGTCCTTTCCTATTTAATATATTTTTGAATGATCTGGAAGTGATCCTGTGTCGCGAGGCAGACTTGTATAAATATGCTGATGACTCTACTATAATAGTGCCAGTATGGAACAATAGAGATTGCTCTGCAGAAATTATCTCTCAGTTCTTGGAATGGTCAGACTCAAACTCATGTCATGCAATCCTGCTAAATGTAAAGAACTCATGACATTTCGCAAGAAAGGCAACAAGGATGCTTACCCCCCAATTTCAAACATACCACAATGTGAACAACTTCTTATACTTGGTGTTACTTTTCAGCATGATTGTAGGTTTACAATTCATGTTAAAAATAAGTTGATTAAAGCTAACAAATGCCTTTATGTACTAAGATCACTACGTAAGGAACGTTGCAGTCAAACAGAGATGGACCGTCTTTTCAACAGCATTGTGTTACCCAACATCACATATGGTCTATCTGTCTATGGTGCGGCTGATTCAGAACTCACAACTGTTCAATGCTTTTTAGACCGCTGCCATAAACGTAGATTTTTCAAAGTGTCTGGATATCCAGAACATAATGGAAAACCAAGATATGGTGATTTTCAAAAAAGTTTCAAAATTAAATAGTCATCCTCTCTACCACCTTATGCCGCAAACTAAAACAATTAATTATAACTTAAGGAAAAAGCCCAAAACTAAACACTAACCGTTTTATGAACTCCTTTATTAATCGTTTAATTTATAGATATGATTTAACATTTTAGGTTATTGTAATTACTTCCAAAGAACGAGATACTTTGCTAGCAATATGAGAAATATGAAGTGACCATGAGAAATGTTCATCCATAATTTGTTGGCTTTAAACCATTCAGCTTGTTGAACTTGACTGTTGTGCCATGATGGGGTAAATAAATAGGGATTCAGACGGACAAAGAAAAGAAAGCACACTACTAGAAAGCCATGTTTTTCGGAGGTAATCCGGGGACTTTAATTTTAACTTTTAAATACAGGTAACCCCTGTTTACAATGTTAGATTGAGATCACATTTTAACACGCCTACTTGATCTCATTTTACTTAAACTCACGTCACATGTATTTAATTATATACAATCAATGGTCTATCATTTATGTAACTCTTAATAAACAACTAAAGTACAATAGTCACCAAGATATGAGTCATATGACTCAACTGTCTATTGACCAAAAATGAAACCTTTGAATTTATCCAATTTAAACATTGTTGTAGGCTTAGTCATTATATCAGCTATCATATCAGCAGTAGGGCAATATTCTACAACGACGTTGCCTGTGTTAATTACCGTACGTATAAAATGGTAACGAATATCAATGTGTTTTGACCTCTGTATGTGAACAGGGTCCCGAGATAAAGCAATTGTGCCCTGGTTATCCTCAAAGATTAGGGCAGGACGACAAATTTCAACAACATCTAACAATTGAATGAGATACAGAACCTCTTGTACTGCAGCAGCCAATGCCATATACTCAGCCTCACAAGATGAGAGAGCAACTGTAGTCTGCTTCTTTGATTTCCAGGAAATCAGAGGACCAGTCCTGGTCAAACTGAAGCAATACCCACTAATACTACGTCTATCTTCAATTGATGATCCCCAATCAGCATCACTATACCCTATCATCTCTAGGCCGTTCTCACACTTTCTATAGCACAACTCATAATCAAGAGTACCTTTCAAATACGTCAACACGTGTTTTACAGCAACCCAATGCACTTTAAGTGGCATTGACAAATATTGTGATAACCAAGTGATTATCCAGCATAAATCTGGTCTTGTGCATGTCATAGCATATATTAGACTACCAACAGCTTCACGGTACCTCCTAGGATCAACAAGATTTTCACCATCATACTCAAGCTTTTGCTCAGATGGGGTAGACCTAGGTTTGCAATCAGACATTTCAAACCTTTCAAGAACTTTTGTCAAATACCTCCTCTGGTTCATCTTGACAAAATTATCTCCTTGTTCAAAATCAATACCCAAGAAACATGAAAGTCTTCCCAGGTCTTTCATGTGGAACTTATCTTTCAACATCTGTTTCACATCACACATCAAAACTTCATTGGTTGCAGCAATAATTAAATCATCAACCCACACAAGTATTATAACCAACTTATCACCCACCTGTTTTGTGTACAAACAGTGGTCAACACTATTCTGCACAAAATTGTTCTCAAAAAGATAATCATGCAGCATGCTATTCCAGTTTCTTCCCGACTGTTTTAATCCATACAGAGATTTGTTTAATTTATACACGAGTTTACCTTTGCAACCTGATGGAACTACAAAACCTTCAGCTTGTTCCATATATATCTCACAGTCAATTGGCGCATCCAGATAGGCGGTTTTTACATCCATCTGATGCAAAATCAGATTGTGCTGTGCAGCTATTTGCATCAAAGCACGGATTGATGTGAAGCTTGCAGTTGGAGCAAAAGTCTCATGATAATCTATACCTTTAACTTGGTTATAACCCTTTGCAACATATCTAGCTTTGTACGTGTTTGTACTGTTGGGATTTTCTTTGATTGTGTATACCCAACGACCACCCACTAGATTTCGATTATCTGGCAAGACCGTTAAAGAAAATGTGTCATTTTCTTCCAGAGAATTCATCTCCTCTGTCATGGCGGCCTTCCATTTCTCAGACTCAGGTGATTGAATAGCTTCCTGATAAGTTTGAGGAAAATCAGATACTCTACAACAGTAATCAATACTGGACAACACCTGGTCATCCTGATCCTCAAGATCAGTAACATAATCATTTAAGTATGGTGGGGGTTTTCTTTCTCTCCTGGTGTGTCTTAGACAATCGACTTCCGGTTGTGAGGCAGAATCTGTTTGATTTTCAAATCTAGACTCTTCTGCCAACGGTTCAGAGGTATCTTCTGACCCATGGGAATCAGATGAATCACCTGGACTGTCATGTTGAAACAATCCGAAATTATTATCATCCTGCAGGTCCCCTGTCTGGGTCTGTTGTTCACTGACACTCTTTGTAATGAACTTTACTGCTCTTAAAACTTTTCGTATATACTTTTCGTATATACTTTTCGTATATACGCCGCTTTTCGTATATACTTCTCGTATATACGCCGCTGCCATCACTGTGTATGGCCACAACCCTTTGACTAAATTGGCCTGTATGAGCAAGCATCTACCCATTTCAAATAGGTTCCTCCAGTGACGCTCAGCGGTCCCATTTTGATGGGGGGAATAAGGGGCAGAAGTTTCATGCCTTATCCTGTTCTCCCTAAGGAGCAACTTAAACTTCCCTGAAATAAACTCACCTCCACTATCTGATCTTATACGTCTAACGTTTCCGTATGGGGCTGAATCAGCCAGAAATTTCTTTGTAGCCTCTACAGTATCACTCTTATTTCTTAGAAAGTAAACAAACACTGCACCTGAATAGTCATCTGTAAATGCTATAGCATATCTAAATCCTTGCTTAGAAGCTGGATCTACTGGCCCTACAAGGTCAGTATGGACTAATTCTAAAATAACTTTCGAGCGGATATCGGGATTTCTATTCCTACCTTGTGTCATCTTACCTAGTACACAAACATTACAATCTAGGTGTTTGCTCTTTGTATGGCTTATCTTCATACCCTCAACTACATTTTCTAGCTTCAACACATCCTCACAATTACAGTGACCTAGTATTTCATGCCAACCCTTCAGATCACGTGTATAGTTAACAGAATCAGAACTATCTTTATCATCATATACACTGAGATAGTACAGCTTACCATTCTTCTCTATGTTAAACTTAACACCGTCCTTGTAAGTTAACTCTGCTGAATCAGGCTGGAAGGTAACACTGGCACCCCTCTCAGTTGCGGCTTGTACTGAAAAAATGTCCTGTGGGTATGATGGGATGTACAAGGCATTCTTCAGTAATCCATTGACTCTCCTCCCAGTTGAATCCATCAATGTCAGATTCACATCTCCTCTCTTTACTGCCACATTATTGGATCGGGTTCCATCTGCTAACTCAATGTAATGCTTCTCTGGTCGGAATGACTCATCAAAATTGGTGAATTTTGTTTCATCAGTAATAATATGGGCAGTGGCACCGCAATCTACTAGTAGAGTACCCCGTCTCTCAGAACGAACTCCACTGTTACATACATTGGTTTTAAAAGCGAATGAATGTTCTATTTCATCGTCTTGCCCATCTTCAGTATCAGCAACCTGTTTTGCTTTGTCTTCGTTAACTTTGTTTCCACTTTTTCGGCGACAAGTAGCATCACTATGTGTTGAGCTACGGCAGGTTTTGCACCAATATTTCTTCCTGTGTTTCTCCTTATTTGGACAATGACGGGCAATGTGTCCTAATTTACCACAGTTAAAGCATGTATAAAATGCTTTGTTTCTTTAACTTGGGAATCAGGTTCCATATGCAGTTGGTTGATAGTTTTCATAATCGAGTACTTCCCGGAACTTGTTTGGGCTCTTTCAGTATCTTCAAAACTACGTAAAGCTGCTTTAAACTCACTGAAAGTCTGTTTCTTTTCACCTTGGGTTACAACCACGACAAACGGTTTGAAACTCTCTGGTAGGCCTTTTAAGACCATGGCGATCAGGAGACTATCAGTCACATTTTCTCCAGCGCTTTTGAGGGCTGATGCTACGGTTTCTGCTCTTATAACATAGTCAGTTACAGTCTCATGCGTTGATTTTACCAATGATGTCAGTTCGGTATATAATGAGATGATCCTTGGCTTGCCTGTACCTGTGTAATGTTCTCTCAAGATTTTCAGAGCTTTCCTTCCGTCGTCTAACGCGTCTCTCATTACCAGAGAAAGGCTTTTGTCATCGAGGAACTGAATCAATTCGGCGAAGGCTTCTTCATTTTTACTTTCGTTAACGTCCTCACCCTCCGGCATTAGGATAGTTGCTTTCAACTTTTGCAAACGCATATATCCCAGAAACTTAACTTCCAATTGTTCGTACTTTCGCTCATCCCCATCGAAAAGAAGTCTTCCATATCTTCCAGGAGTATCTCTCCTGGGCCCATAACCTGTTGAACTTGACTGTTGTGCCATGATGGGGTAAATAAATAGGGATTCAGACGGACAAAGAAAAGAAAGCACACTACTAGAAAGCCATGTTTTTCGGAGGTAATCCGGGGACTTTTAAATACAGGTAACCCCTGTTTACAATGTTAGATTGAGATCACATTTTAACACAGATAACTTAAATAACTCATCATTTATTAAGCTAGTCAAGCAGGATAAATCTCTATTTCTGAAGAATAGATTGGTATCATCAACAAATAAGACAAATTCCAAGGCATCGGACACATTACAGATATCATTAATATATATCAAAAATATAACAGGTCCAAGGACAGACCCTTGAGGTACTCCACACCTAATGGCATTATACGAAGAAATAACACCATTGAATTCAACATATTGTTGTCTGTTGAGGAAGTAATTTTTTATCCAATCAAGTGCAAGACCACCAATACCGTAGTGATTAAGTTTAACAAAAATAATTTTATGTTATCTTATCCATTAAGTCAAATAAAGCGAGAGAAGTAGATTTGTTTTTTCTAAAGCCATACTGGTTATCAAATAAAATATCATAATGATTAATAAAATCGTTCAAACGATTAAACACAACCCTCTCTAATAATTTTGAGAAAATCGGTAGTATCGAAACAGACCTGTAATTTTGGAATAAGCTATCTATGCCTGACTTAAAAACAGGTATAACACTACAAATCTTCATTTGTTCGGGCACAATTCCAGATTCAACGAACGAAGGGATTTAATAATATTAATGATTTCTATTTGTTCAACTGGTTGAATAAATAATGAATTTACATATTCACCTTGTATAAAAGAGATGGGAGTGCTGGACGAAGCAGGAATGTTGTTTGCTAAGTTTGGTCCAATATTAGAAAAATAATCACAAAAACAATTTGAAATGGTCACCGGGTTTGAAATATCGCAGTTATCAATGGAGAATAACGATGGTAGTTTATTGTTCCTCCTTTTCTTGTTAATGATTTCATTCAGTAATTTCCAGGTACTTTTAATGTTTGTTTTAATCGACTCAAGTTTGGTATCATAGTAACGGCGTTTAGCTGCCCTTATCAAATGGGAAACGATTTGCCCGGGCGTAGAGGGAGGCCGAATCCGCGGTACTACAGCGGTTTAACCCAAAAATGTTGATGAATATTAAATTACGCTCGCCACAATGACAACCTCTGAGGGTTTGAAAAGTGTTAATAGTTAGTATTAGCCATTAGTGTTAGTATTAGATAATAACTTTAGTTTGATAATAACTTTGGAATAATCGAAATATTACCATCCATATATTTTGTTGTGTTTTAAACTTGAATATCAAGTCTCATGTGCAAGATGACAATTTTCGGTTTAGGTTAAGTGTTATCCTTTATTTCTTCAAATCGTCGCCGTCGGCTCGCCACCTCTGACGGTTAGTATTGGGGTTGGTTAGTTATTAGGGTTAGTAGGGTTACGATCTTTGTTGTTTTGGGGTTGCTTACAATCCAATAATTTACTGCTAACAATTATTTAACAATTCCGGTAGTTTGTACATGGCTTACAACGTGAGGAACGGCTACTCCTAGAGGATGCAATTTAATATTCTTCAACATTTTTGTGTCAAACCGCTGTAGTACCGCGGATTCGGCCTACCTCTACGCCCGTGGCAAATCGCTTCCCATATCAAATGGTTTAGTTTATTTTTATATATTTTGTAGTAATTTTCATCGGAGCTCTAAGAAATTTCTTGTATAATTTATTTTTTGTATTTATAGCTTTTAATATACCCTTGGATAACCAGGGTTTATTTAAGTACTTTTTTACTTTAACCCTTTTTAATGGAGCAAAAATTATAGATTGATGTGAATTTGTCTAAAAAATTACCATATGCTAATCTAGGGTCATTATAACCCTCTAGATCTTCCCAAGGGGTATTCATTAAGCAATCTTGAAATTTTAATTTGTTTGTTTTACATTTGTCACGAAAAACGATGTATTCATTATCTGGTCTAGTTGACTTTTGATTGTAATAGCAAAATATTGGTAAATGGTCAGAAATATCAATAGTCAACAAACCACTAAACAAATAATTGTCCATTTTGTTAGTAAATATATTGTCGATAAGGGTAGCAGTGTGTCATGTTATCCTAATCGGACGAGTTATCAATGGAAAAAACATATTAGAATACATGATATCAAGGAATTCACTTGTATATTGATGGGAATGACAATTGAGTAAGTTTAAGTTAAAGTCTCCCATTACAAAACAAAACTTATTTTCCTTCGAAATTTTGGCCATTAGTAAATTTAAATCACTAATAAAGCCATCAACAATTTGGTCAGGGGGTTGATATATTACGCCAACAACGATATTTTTCTCTTTTGATCTATCAATTTCAACAAACATACTCTCCGCGCACTTTCCATCCCCCAAAACAAGGCCCGTTCGAATTCGAAATTCAAATTCCGATTTCAGGTAAAGGCCAATTCCACCACCCGGTTTATTCCTCCGGTAATCATGAACAAAATTGTTCCCGAGCATATCAACGCTATGTTGTGCTCCACGAAGCCATGTCTCAGTAATGCCAATGATTGATAATCGAGGTTCAATATTGGCAATTAAATTGGTTAATTCATCGAAATTACGCGTGAGACTTCGAATATTTAGATAAAATAGTGAAAAGTTATTAGAGTCAGTCAATAAGTTTTGAGATGATTTCTCATTTAGTTTAAATTCTGTGTAAAAATCACAATTTGATACGTCAGTAAAGAAATTTTAATCTGGATCTAGATCATTTGAAAGAGCCAAGCTTTTATTAAAGCTGGGTAGCAACGGATTAAATTCCAAGCTGGACAGTCTATCCATATCAACATTTACAGGGCCGTTTGCAAATTCATAAATTATAAGATTAAATTCGTCATCATCAAGATGACTAAAAGGCAATTCAGACATAAAACTCATTGTTAATAGTTAAAGAATTAGGAGATTATCACACTTATCTGGTTGACACACATTAGGTCACAGCTAGATCTTCTCGCGTTTGATAATGATTTGATTGATCCGCTTCAAATCTTCTGAAGTCTGTTATTGTAGAGAATGCGAATACCTTCGACGAGGGATCGGCTGATTTTCGAAGTAACACCTTACCATTCTTTGTCCATATAAATTTGAAATCAAACTCTCGCTTGAATGATTTTACTTCATTAAGCAATACTCTGTTTTTCTTCGTAAGGCTCTCATTGATATAAATACGAGAATGTCCTTCGAAACCCAAATCAGATGACATGTATACTTCGAAGCAAGATTTCGCTTTCTGTTATATATCATATCCCTCGTGTCGCGTCGAGTAAATTTCACTATGATCGCAGGAGTATAACCCTCGTTGGCTGGTAATCGGTGACTAATTGATATATCCCTATCGTCTAGCACCATTTCGGGGTCAGTTAATCTGGCAACGTTTTTTACAATTTCGTATGTATTCTCGTCTCTTCTGACAGGAATACCGTGTATCTCCAACATGTCACGCCGTACATACTGTTTTAAATTTTCTAAATCATCATCAACAGCAGTTGCCTTTTCACTAACGGACGCCAATTGATTTCTCAGCTGTGTATTTGCCGAGCGTAGATCAGCATTCTCGGCTGTAAGCTGCTACACACTATTATTCAATTCGTCGAACTTCGAGCTTAGGAAGTCCTGGCTCTTCTTAATTTTATCAAAATCAGATCTTGTCATCTTTGTATATTTTAGGAACAGGTCATTTATTTGTTTAGTTTGTTCATCTAAGCGTTTCTCCAAAAGTTGCTCTAGGTTCTCGATCGGGCGGTCGAGGGTCGCCATTTCAGATTTCTCTGGGCTATATTCGTTTTGTTTCTGGCCGCTTGATTTCTTCTTTGGTGGCATATTTGTGACTTAGTATATAATTGAGATAATAATAGATCCTGTTGAACATTCTTTATTCAATAAAGTCACTAAAATTCATACTTAAATTTTGCTATTTGAGCGGAGCGAAATAATATACGTCTGTCTCCACGCTCCACGTGCCATGGCCCATGAGTATGATGTATAGAACAAATCACACATATATACTTTGACAATAAAGTAACCGGAAAAGTACACTCCAATCCAGATTTGAGAGGAAGCGACCAAAAGCCTGCATGTTTGATGGATTTCGCTTTCTAACCCAAACTTTGGTAGTTGAGTTGGTACGACGGGGTTCTTCAAGTTGATATAACATAATTGACATATGATCTGATTGACCAACAGCGGGAAGAATATCTGGATCTTTGTACCAACGCTTTATATTGGTAAATATTAAATCCAAAGTCGCATTTCCACGGGTTGGTTTCTTAACAATTCGTTTAAGAGATGAATTTCTACAAAGACGTTTAGTGTCAAACTGGTTAAAGTCGCCCATGACGATGACTCCTGCTCCAGGGTATTGTAATAAGATTTTGTCCAAAGAGGCAATAATATACTCATATAGTTCGTTATTATCTGCAAGAGGTAGGTTGTATAACACACAAACAATAATACATGAAATTTCTCTTGTAAGTCGATAAGATCTAAGTTTTATCCACAAACACTCATGGTTAGGACAGCCAAGATTTGAAAGCGTCACGAAAGGAATTGAAGATTTAACAAATGCGCAAACCCCGCCAGCCCGTTTCTCAGTGCGATCGTTTCGAACTAAGTTATAGCCCTGAATGTTTACACAGCTATCAGGAACATTTGAATTTAACCAAGTCTCTGTTATTCCAGAACCAAATCCAAGTCATCCACTTTATTAGATATAGCCCTCACATTAGAGAGGAAAATATTTGGTAGCTTGGTGATTAATAACGACGCACAGCCATACAGTACTACCAAGAAATAACCTAACACTGCGGTTGCGGTCATTTAGCGGTGAGGTTGCGGTGGATTAGCGGTGAGGTTGCGGTGGATTAGCGGTCAATTGGCGGTGAGGTTGCGGTGGATTAGCGGTGAGGTTGCGTTCGACAAAACCAACCGCATGAGAAAAACTACGTCGACTAAACACTTCGGGTTCCGACATTGTCCGACTATTCAGTAATGCGCGTGTGTCAATAACAGTATGACAGTATGCCGTCCAAAATCAAATATTACTCTCGGTGTAAAAAGGAGAGTGCTTTGTAAACAGCGGACTTTTGATTTGAAACCAACCAGTGAGTTTGTGATTATTATGAATGAATGAATAGTTTTCGCGTGGGCTGCATGATCTCGGTGAAAGATTCACAGTGATCGGCGTTTGGAATATGGTTTGGAGTTGTAGTTTCTGGCAAATGGCACCACCAAGGTTCAAAATCACGATCTGTCGTTTTCAGTTTACTTTCAGACGATTAGAAGTTCCGCATTGTGTCATTCTTTTCTCGGTGATCAGTTTTAGATTTGGAACTAAGCATATTAATGTCGAATGCCAATGAATTTGCGAACGCGCGTCTAAAACCCCGTGATGTTTGGAACGGAGATAACCGGTCGGTTTCGCTAAACCTATAGAGTCAGTTCGCTACACACATAAAGTCAGTTCGCTACACACATTAAGCCAGTTCGCTACACACATAAACGGAAAGCGGAATATATATCACCGAAAGCGCGTTGGCGATGCCGATGGACGGCATCTCTGTCACTGAGTCACACTTATTGTGTATTATTATTATATACTATAAATTACTATCGCAAGGAAAGTGCATTGCATGGGCAGTGTAGTCAGTTTTGATGACATTTCGAAGGTGAACCCTGGGATTGATTCAGATTGTATAAATTGTAACGGACATGTTAATAACTCGTGCTGTACATGTAGTCGTGAACGGATTGGAAAGGGTGAATGGAGATGTGATTGTGAACTTCTATGACAGCGATATTAGGCTCGTAACTTATTCCGGTGTCCCAGCGGATAGTGTCCCCGGACAGTAAATGTTAAAAAACACTATATCCATGTTTAACTATCCGCGTTTAAAAATGCAAGAGGTCATAGTGCGATGTGAAATGCTTTTATTGTTTTGTGCAATTGTATAAATTATTTGGAAACTTGATTTGAGACTTTACAGTACAGAAGGTTGTAATTGTATACTGGAACGGGAACGGTAAAATTGAAATTAGTGTAAAATTGAAATGAAATTAGTAGTATTGTGGTACTTAATTATTATTATAAGTGTTAATGTTGACTATTGAAATTGGAAGCGAGTTCCTCCAATATGGAGTCAGTTTATGAAGTGGTAATATCTGTTGCTTTATAGATGTGTTTGGAGCGAATGTAACTTTAATTTGCTTGTTGGCTTGCAAGATTGCTCGTGTGATATCCCTTTCAGTATAGCTTTATTTAGATCGAGATGTTGCAATCAACAGTCAACAAGCAATCTTGATAATTTAACTGAGAAACTAAAAATAGATTATTGAGTGCATTTTCCAAAGAATGATAAGGTAGATTGTTAGTTGCCATAAACAAATCACAGGCAAATGGGTCACTATATTGTAAAGAATATATATTTATCGGAAACTTAAACCATTTATGGCACATCAGTTAAAAGCAAGGTTTTATTAACAGAATTGCTTATACAAGTATAATGGCTATATCAAGCACACAATATGACATTTAGGAATGATGAATCCCATGCATTAATATTTGTTATCTGATGATGTATTATCGCAGTCAAAGACATGGCTACACATTGTTTACCAGCATTTTATTTAAATTGTTTTGTATTGCCTTGGCTAAAATCAGCACATATTGTTGTACTTGGATCAACAACATCATATATTGTGGGTCCAGGATTTTCTTCGACATCATTTGCCATTCTTGACATTTGAGCGAACAACACTATTACTTGACTTTGACATATTTGTTCTGTCAATCTCTTTGTTGGCAGAAGTAAAATATTCGTAACAATAACAGTAATACCATGTCTGATCGGAATACTGATCAGCGCGCACACAATATTCCTCTGAAAAATAATAAAATCACAACAATATAACCTAAAATAGAAGGAAAACTGTATTCATAAACAAAACAATTTGATACCATGATTGTGATGGCATAGGTGATGGCAAGAAATCGCAGATATACCTCGCAGTCACTGAGCGATATTTCCGTTTGGTGAAACTATCTTAGTCGTCTTACCTCTGAAGGCAGAACAGATCGTTCAAACTTCCCAGCGTTGACAAGTAGAAGTTTTACACGTGTATTAAAGTTCTACGTCACAAAACGTCATAAAATGGAACAAATATCCCGACATCTCGACAGAGGGCAATTTACACAAATTGAGATTGCGTTGACTATAATAGGTCCGCGAAGAGATCTGGGTACGAGGACACAGCAACCCAAGTCAATATTAGTGTGCTTCCTACGGCAGCAATTATTTATTATTACTTATTGTTGTATAGCATCTATTTCAACAAAACCGCGTTAAAATTAGCTTGACAAAGACTAGTATTTGAATAGGTATTGTTCGAGAGCATTAATGGCAGCGCGCATTGGCGATGGACGGCATCTCTGTGAGTGCGTATAACGCTCTTGCACTGTCATTGAGGTGATCTGTTTAGTAAATACGTATTAAAAAAATCAAGTTGATTGTTGTTTTAAGAAATGATGAGTTGTAGCGAACTGACTTAATTTCATGTGTGAAGCGAACTGACGGCTTTATGTGTGGCGAACTGACTAATTTATGTGTGTTAGATCAAAGTAATTACTGAAAGCCTCCGCAGGCTCCGCTCGCAGAAGTATCAGTATTTCGTTGCCATTTGGCAGTTCATCACCTTTTCACTGTACTGTCGGTTCAGTTTTCTTTTAAACGCGTGCTTCGGAGTAACTTCGCACAGCAAAAAATCTGAAACTATTGTTATTAAAATCGACTTTGGCGGTTTGGCCCCATTTGCCACAACCTATTAAACTATCACAAACAACCAAACGCTTGTAGGACAGTTTAGCCCACGCGAAAATTGCTTCATTGTTAAACATGATAATCACAACTCCCCAGTTTGTCAATGCACTATACTATATGCACACCATTCGCGTTTTTTCATTCGAAATACTGAAAAGTGCACGTTTAATAGTGCCAGTGTCAAATCCAGCGAAATTTGATTATTATTCTGTGCCAGCGAGGTGTCACACCGTTCTTATTCATAGCACTACATGACATAGTATTATATAAAACTATGCTAAGGTTTCCGTAAATAAGGTACCCAAGGAAAACGAAAGGGACGTCCAAAGCATCCCCTGAAGGTATTAAAGTTTTAATAATTATTGGTTGATTGTAGAATTTTAAATCGCTTAGTAGCGTGTATATAAATCCTCCTGTTGATATGCTTATAAATTCAAATGGCGGCTGTCTGTAAAATACGAACCAAATACGAATGTAAACAAAAAGCCTCTTTAACGAGAATAATATATTGACCTGCGCGCTGCGTTTAGGTGATTTATTCGTTACAAGAATATTTGTTATGCCTTGCGATAATATTTTGATATTAATATTATGATCAGCATTGTTGAACCTTATGTTCGGGACAAGAGAAGTTCGACGTTTGAAATGGGTAATTGTTCAGTTTGCTAGTTATATTGCCAGTGATATGCACGTGCATATTGTTCGATTTGCATGACACTAGTCTCGTCCGTAAAAATGACGTCCTCGAACACGTCTTTTACCGCTAGGGGCATTCAAACAGAACAAGAGCCTCTTTATTTTGTTTGGCTCTCGAACAAGCTGGCAATAACGTGAATTTTCATGCCTCCAACCAAGATGCTCGCGTCTGACTCGACGAATTATTGATTGTGAGACATTCATCCACCAGTTTGATATTTATTTTCAGCAGATGTTAATTCGTCATTCGCTTTCATTGTTTCCTCGATGCCAACTTCAAGTGTTCCTTTTTCAAAAGCGGTTTTCTTCAACTACAGTACGTGGCGCATCTCGTAGATTCCAACCATTTCATCGATACCGAGAAAGAAATAAAATTTAAAGCCGATCTTGATGTTTGAATTCCAGGATGTTCGCGATTTTTGTTATCGGAACTGATGAAGACCAAGCGAAACAATCCGTTCCCTGGCGTATTGCGATAATTTCTCCATTATTTACGAAACGACGGAGCGAACCTTATGGTACTGTATGTCGCGGTTTTTTCAAATGGCCAAAGGACGCCAAACTTCGGAAAAAGCTACTCGTTCCGGAACGTGTCGTAAAATTTCCGACGTACGAACCGCGCTTGCTTGCGGAAGGTTAAACCTAGGTTAGACCCAGGTGAGACCGAGGTGAGACTTAACCCCCTAGGTTGCACCGAGGTTCAACCTATAGGTTCGACCTAGGTTTTCGTTAGGTTACTTCCAGGAAGTGCTATACATGTGGTTGAAGTAAGAATCAATATCATACAATAAAGAATGTAGTTTGAGCAACTCAGACAAAACACTCTTACAATAATGTATAAATCACCGTTTGCCGACACAATAGCGTCCAGAATACTCATTGAATAGATCTTATTTCATTTGCTTTCGTGTTCTTACGATCGGGCGAGATTTATAGTTGTAAATATGTAAATTTTTGTATTATTGTTCTCACGGCTTACAGGAAGAACAAAGCTTGTTTTCAATTTTTGATGTAACTACCGTGATTAAATAAAGTTTTCCTATCCTATCATATCATATCCTATCCTATCTACCTATCCATCCATCTATATATCTATCTGAATCAAGACTAACACTGAATCAAGACTGTTCAGGTTGTAATAGGAACACCAAGTCACTGTCGGCACTGTGGCTAAAATTTGAGGCACTGGAAAACAAAGTTCAATGCTGTACAAATCCAAATTCTAGTGATGTCTGTGCCTTGTGCGATAAGCTGAGGCTAAAAGTCGATCAACTCGAAGCCGAGCGTGATAGTCTATTGACCGCGATAAAGTTGCTGAAGGAAGACCGACAAAGATCTACCAACCCCACTGATAAATCTGATCCAAAGGACGCCGACGGTTCATGGATTACTGTTAATGGCAAGGCGAAAGGAAAGGGGAATCGACTCGACAACACTGGGAGTAAAAACGTCAAGACCGGATCTAACTCAAGGAATCAACAACACAGAGGCGACGCCAAAGGTAGCACGAGAAATATTGAGAAATCGACCGGTACTAAAAGCAACAAAGGCGAAACTACCAGTAAACCCCATGTGGCAATCCTCGGTGATTCCATGACGAAATTCATCAATGGCAGAAAGCTGCCTAAAACATGCAAAGTAACTTCCAAGTCTTTCCCTGGGGCAACAGTTGAAGACCTTGAACATTACGTCCAACCGACTTTGCATCGTAAACCGGATAAAATTATTATCCATGCTGGAACAAATAATTTACGAAATGACAGCCCAAAGCAGATCAAGGCTAAAGTAAGTAAACTTGTTGATGTCATCAAGAAAGAACAACCATCTATGGATATCACAATATCTTCTGTTATCCAGAGAAATGATAACAAAACCCTCAATATGAAGGTATCAGAGGTAAATGATTTACTCAAAAACTTTTGTGAACAAAGTGATTTTGAATTTCTAAACAATGACAATATCCATGAAAACTGCTTAAATGCTGGAGGATTACACCTTAACCCTAAAGGTATTCATACTCTAGCTAGTAATTTTAGAAAGTTAATTAATTATTGATATAATGTTGTCAATGCAGATCAACTAACAAATCCATGCTCACCATCATTCCCAACCTCAAATGATGAAATTGACCTTTCCAAAATTAGGGGATTTAAAATGGGCTTGTTAAATATTAATAGTCTTCCTAAACATATTGACGAGCTACAAATATATGTAGCAGATGGTTCTTTTGATGTTTTAACCATAAACGAAACCAAATTAGATCAGTATGATACTGATTCATTAATACACCTTTCAGGCTATACATGCACCCGAAAAGATCGGAACAAACATGGCGGTGGGGTCTGCATTTATATTCGAGACTCTATTAATTTTACAAGAAAACATGATCTTGAAGACAGTGATTTAGAAATGATTACAGTTGAAATAAAAAAGCCAAATTCAAATCCATTTTTAGTAACTACATGGTATAGACCGCCCAAATCTCCAGATGAACTGTTTGACAAGTTTGAAGACATTATCAAAAAAATTGACCCAAAATACAAAGAATATTACATTTTAGGAGATTTGAACTGTGATTTAATTTCATCCAGAACTGCTTCACATACACAAAAACTGGATCAATTGTTAAATAATTACCAGTTGTCCCAGCTAATTGTAGAACCAACCAGAGTAACAGAGCAAAACTAAAACATTAATCGATCTGGTGATCACAAATAATACCGAAAGTCTTACTCAATGGGGTGTTTTTTACCACTTCATTCAGTGACCATAACTTAATTTATGCAGTCCGTAAAATAGGTATTCGGAGAGGATCTCCTCGATTTGTAGAGACTAGGTGCTTCAAAAATTTTAATGAATTAAAATTTGTACAAGATATTAAAAATGCAAATTGGCCAACTCCCAGCAATTATAAAAATATTAACAATAAGTGGGAAGAATGGAAAAACACTATGCAAACTATCCTTGATAAACATGCACCATGTCGAACTAAGAGAATTCGTAACAAACCATCTCCATGGATTAACCCTGAAGTCAAACGTGAAATGTATGCCAGAGATTTATTCAAGAAAAAAGCAACTAAATCTAACTCACCTGCTGACTGGCTTCGTTTCAAAGAAAAGAGAAATGAAGTCAATCAGTTGGTGAGAACGACGAAAAAACTTTACTACCAAAATGAAGTTAAAAATAATTTGGGCAATCCAAAGGGTACATGGAAAGTATTAAACAACCTTATGGGAAAAAAGGCTAAGGGCACTGAAGTTAAGAAAATTAATATTTCACCTTCCGAGTCCATTACCAATGCCAAGGATATTGCAAACACCCTTAACACTCATTTTACTGAAATTGGTCCTAAACTGGCATAAAAAATACCATCGCCGTCAAATGAAAAATCTTTCAAAGATTATTTACCTACAACCAACTCAATTTTTAGCTTTGAAAAGGTCTCTCCTTCTCAAGTCCTAAATTTACTCAAAAGCAGTGATGCAGGAAAAGCAGTTGGAGTAGATAAAATTTCAAACAAGATTTTGAAAATATCTGCACCATATATATGTGCATCGTTAACTGATCTATTCAATTTTTCACTCGAAGCCAATATAGTCCCCTGTGACTGGAAAATGGCAAAAGTGACACCAATATTCAAAACAGGAGACCGTTGTGATTCGAAACAATTATAGACCCATTTCTGTTATCTCAGCAGTTGCTCGTATTTTTGAAAAAACTTGTATATCACCAACTAGAAAGCTATGTAACAAAACACAACTTGATAAATCCAAAACAATCTGGTTTCCGTTCATTGTTTTCCACTACAACAGCAATGTTGGATCTTACCAATGAATGGTGTTTCAACATTGACAGGAAACTTGTTAATGGTGCCCTATTTTTAGACCTACAAAAGGCTTTTGATACTGTTGATCACGAAATACTTCTACAGAAGTTGCATTATTTTGGCCTAGATCAGCCAGCTATTGCCTGGTTTAAATCATATCTCAGTGATCGGATGCAAATGTGTACCGTAAATGGCACCCTATCTGATACACAACAGCTTTCCTGTGGTGTTCCACAAGGGACTATTTTAGGCCCACTTCTTTTCCTAATATATATAAATGATTTACCAAGTTGTGTTACATATAGTTCAACGAGAATGTATGCTGATGATACCAACCTAACTGTATCAAGCTGTAACATTCAAGAGATTGAATCAATGTTACAAAATGATATTCAGTGTGTAGTTGAATGGCTTCATGTTAATAAGCTCACACTGAATGTAATTAAATCTGAATTTATGGTGATTGGCTCCAGACAAAGGTTAGCCACCCTTACTGAAAATTTAGATTTATCAGTTAATGGTATTGCCTTAAAACAGGCTCATGAGGTTAAGTGCTTAGGCCTAAAGATTGATGATTCTCTAACTTGGAAAGGTCATGTAGAAAGCATCAAAAAGAAAGTTTCAACAAATTTAAGGGCTTTGAAAAAAAGCCAAACCATTCCTTAATCGCCAGCTTCTCATTAATGTTTATAACTCAATAGTTGAACCCCACTTCAATTATTGCAGTATTGTGTGGGATAGCATTGACAAGACGTTGGCAGATCAACTCCAAAAATTACAAAATCGTGCAGCTCGTATCATTACAGGTGCACCGTACACTGTCCACACGTGTGACGTTTTTTTCTGATCTGCAATGGTCATCTCTTATCCAAAAAAGGAAATATCAAAAAGCTATTATGATGCACAAAATTGTAAACAATTGTGCCCCATCATATATGTCTGAAATGTTTGAGAAACAATTTAGCTCAATCAATTACAACACAAGGTCATCTGACAGAAATGTTCAGATACCAAATGTTAGAACTGAAAGTTACAAAAGAAGTTTTGCAGTTTCCGGATCCATGCTCTGGAACTCATTGCCAACTTCTCTCAAAAACGAGAAGACTTTCTCAAAATTTAAGCAGAAAATTAGAAGACATGATTTCTGCATTGACAACAACCATATATAGCTCCAATATGTAGCTTCTCTGTATTATAGTAATTGTATTATAGTTGTAAATAGATAATCATACTAAAAAGAACAAAAATATGTAAATATTGTTTTTTGTTAAGTTGTATACACGGCTTCTAGGTAGACCAGATTTAATTTTTATACTTTTGTAATTTTTAA
Organism: Chrysogorgia sp. JL179-B06; assembly: GCA_035772405.1. Lineage (NCBI taxonomy): Eukaryota > Metazoa > Cnidaria > Anthozoa > Scleralcyonacea > Chrysogorgiidae > Chrysogorgia > Chrysogorgia sp. JL179-B06. Next base: position 2,183,445 of record JAYKKM010000301.1, on the reverse strand, counting down.
TTTCTGATAGAACCACCGTGTTTAAATAAAATTTCTATCTATCTATCTATCTATCTATCTATCTATCTATCTATCTATCTATCTATCTATCTATCTATCTATCTATCTATCTATCTATCTATCTATCTATCTATCTATCTATCTATCTATCTATCTATCTATCTATCTATCTATCTATCTATCTATCTATCTATCTATCTATCTATCTAACTATCTATCTATCTATGAAATTGAATCTTTTTATCTATGAAATTGAATCCTTTTTATCTTTTTATCTATGAAATTGAATCCTTTGAAGTCGAAAGAAATCTATGTCTGCTTTAGTGCGAATCCTCCATCGTTCTCTCCCATCATAATCGATCAGAAATCTGTTGAGGTCGGGTCGTATCTGAAGTTAATGACTTTAAATGGAGGAAAAATGTTGACGAAATTACCAAGAAAGCGTCGAAACGCCTGTTTTCCCTTCGCTTATTAAAACGATGTGGTTTTCCCGCTGCCGTCCTACTATCTATTTTTTGTACATGTATCAGACCTATCATGGAATACGCGTGTGAGGTATGGCATTACTCTCTTCCGACTATCTAAGTTCCCAATTAGAACATATTCAAAAGAGAGCACTTCGCATAATTTTTCGATCGTGCTTATATCCCGATGCCTTGAAATCTGCCAATATTCCCACCTTACATGATCGACGAAACCATATGTGTCAGCTTTTATTTCGAAAGATGCTTGATCCCAGCCACAAAATTCATTCTATTGTTCCACCATGGAGGAGTAACAAATACAGTCTTAGAAACCCTGCTCCGCTGTTATTGCCACGATGTAGAACTGATAGATACTTAAAGAGTTTTATTCCTTCTGCAACAAGTACTTTTAATAATGAACATACATAATTTTTAATGTTACTCTTCATAGTCTTAGTAATTATTCATTTGTAAAGATATTTTAAATTTTTGGAATTTTATACCATTCATTGTAAATATTGTAGTATTCAATTGTGTCTTAGTACATCAATTGCAAATCAGTATTTAATAAACTTCAATTCAAACTTCAATTCAATTCATCTATCTATCTATCTATCTATCTATCTATCTATCTATCTATCTATCTATCTATCTATCTATCTATCTATCTATCTATCTATCTATCTATCTATCTATCTATCTATCTATCTATCTATCTATCTATCTATCTATCTATCTATCTATCTATCTATCTATCTATCTATCTATCTATCTAAAAAAATGGCGGACGGTGGTTCTTCCGATGAGCTCTCCTTAAATTTGAATAATAACTCGCCAAATAATGGTGAAGAAGATGAAAATAATTCCAATATTCCATTATTAATCGAAAAGGATTTTCACAAAACAAAAATAAAGTGGTTAGGAGATCTGGACAGCCTCAAATCGTTCGTCGAATGTAAAATCAACTTGACAGGAAGCTGGTCATATACTTCTACAAATGGCGGATTTCATGTTTTTAAAGCTAGCGTAGCAACGCTGTGCTTTTATCCAGGCACCAAAACCCTCGCTGTTCAGGGGGCCAAGCATGAAATCGTGCGAAAATCAATCTGCGCGTTTTACTCCATGGAAATGGCCGAAAAAACATCTGACCATGTGCTCGATGAAGACACGCAAGACGGCAATCTTGAGACGACCAACAACAACAATGCAGCTGAAATCTCGGACGAATGCGTTGAAGTACAAGACCCAGAAACTTCAGCCGTCAGCAACAATCAATCTTGTTCTGGGTGTGAACAAAATACGCAATTAATCACCGAACTATGGGCGAAAACTACAGCACTTGAGAATAAATTTCAGTGCTGTAATTCAAACAAACGTGACGACAATGACTGTCCTTCGTGTGAGAAATTGAGAGCTAAGGTCGAACATCTCGAGGCGGAACGAGAAAATTTGTTAGCAGCGATCCAACTGCTGACTCAAGATAAGAAAGATAACAGTTCAACTAGTGGCTCGGTCGATACCAAAACCAACGATTCAAATAAAAAATCAAATGGCGATGGACCATGGATGAAGGTCGGCAAAAAGGGCAAAGGAAAGCAACAGGATACTAATTATATCAACAATGTTGACAAACAAAAGCAAAGAAAGAACTCAGGTGAGCGTGTCAATAATAGTAAACCGTCTCACAATGGAATAGCCAACCAATCTCAGGTCACAATCATTGGTGATTCAATGACCAAACACATAAATGGAAGAAAGCTTTCCAAATCACAAAAGGTAATATCAAAGTCCTTCCCTGGGGCAGTAATAGAAGATCTTGAACATTACATTAAACCAACACTAAAACATAAACCAGATAAGATTATCATTCATGCTGGGACAAACAATCTTAAGAATGATAGCCCGAAACGAATAAACAGCAAGTTGGTCAAGGTTATTAGTGGCATCAAAACACAGCAGCCAAGTGTGGATATAGCCATATCCTCTATCATCAAAAGGAATGATAACCCAGCCTTAAATGCAAAGATCTCGGAAGTAAATGATTTACTTAAGACCTATATATTGTGAACAAAATAATGTAGACTATATAAATAATGACAATATCCAAGAACAATGTTTAAATACAGGGGGGCTACACCTAAATCCAAGAGGTATCCCAGCCCTCGCTAGTAATTTTAGAAACTACATCACTTATTGATGTAATGTTGTCAATGCAGATCATTTAACAAATCATAACTCAACATCATGTCCGGTTTTACATGATGAAACTGACCTTTCCAGAGTTAGAGGATTTAAAATTGGATTACTAAACATCAATAGTCTTTTGAAACACATTGATGAATTACAAGTATATATAAAAGATGGTATTTTTGATGTTCTAGCAATTAATGAGACTAAATTAGACCAATTTGATCTTGACTCTTTAATTAACCTCCCAGGTTATACCTGTATCCGTAAGGATCGCAATAAGGCCGCAGGCGGGGTTTGTATATATATTCGAAATTCTATCAATTTTGCAAGAAAACCTAATCTTGAAGACAAAAGTCTCGAAATGATCACAATTCAAATAAAAAAACCACATTCTGATCCGTTTTTAATAACAACATGGTATAGACCACCAAAATCTCCTGATGAGCTTTTCGACAAATTTGAAGAAATTTTAATAAAGCTGGACTCATCTAACAAAGAATACTATATATTAGGAGATCTAAACTGTGATTTAATGTCATCTAAAATTGGCTTTCATACTTCAAAACTGGTCAATTTATTGGATAATTATCAATTGATGCAATTGATTGAACAACCAACCCGTGTGACTGAAACAACAAAGACACTAATTGATCTTTTTATTACGAATAATAAAGAGAATTTAACCAAATGGGGAACTATTAGTACCTCTATCAGTGATCATAATTTAATTTATGCAATTCGAAAAGTTGGGATTCGAAGAGGATCACCTCGATTTATTGAGACCAGAAACTTTAAAAATGTTATTGAAACAAAATTTATAGATGATATTAAAAATACAATATGGCCATCTCCAAACAATGAGGACAATATTAACATTGTCTGGGAAAAGTGGAAATTTAAAATGCAAAGTATTCTTGATAAGCATGCGCCTTGTCGAACAAAAAGAATACGCAACAAACCATCTCCCTGGATTAACGCAGAAGTAAGGCGTGAAATGTATGCCAAAGATTTATTAAAGAAAAAAGCCACAAAATCAAATTCACCTGCTGACTGGCTGCAGTTCAAAACAAAAAGAAATGCAGTTAATCATCTGGTGAAGAAATCTAAAAAATGTTACTATAAAAATGAATTGAAAAACAATTTAGGAAACTCAAAGGGTACTTGGAAAGTGTTACATAACCTGATAGGTAAAAAAGCAAAAAGTACTGAAATAAATAAAATAAACATTTCACCTTCTGAGTCTATAACAAAAGCCAAAGACATAGCAACTACACTTAATACTCATTTCACAGAAATCGGTCCTAAACTTGCATCAAAAATACCATCACCACCCAACAACAAATCATATAAAGATTACCTAAATAAATCTAATTCGATTTTTGGGTTTGAAAAGATTTCTTCTTTTCAAGTCCAAGCATTACTAAAAACTAGTAATGTAGCAAAGGCAGTCGGAGTAGATAAAATTTCAATATCCTTACTAAGTAATACATTTCCTACTGGTTGGAAAATGGCAAAAGTGACCCCAATATTTAAAACAGGGGATCGCTGTGATTCAAACAACTATAGACCTATCTCGGTTATTTCTGCAATTGCTAGAATATTTGAGAGACTTGTGTACACTCAACTAGAGAACTATGTTCAGAAACACAATTTGATAAACCCTAAACAATCTGGATTTCGTTCAATGTTTTCAACTGCAACAGCAATGTTAGATATGACCAATGAATGGTGTTTTAACATTGATAGAAAACTTATAAACGGAGCCTTATTTCTTCACCTTAAAAAGGCATTTGATACTGTGGACCATGAAATTTTACTGAATAAATTACAGTATCTAGGCTTAAATCAACCAGCAATTAACTGGTTTAAATCTTATCTTAGTGGTCGAATGCAAATGTGCACTGTGAATGGAACTTTATCAGATGCACAGCAACTCTCTTGTGGGGTTCCACAAGGAACTATCTTAGGACCACTCCTTTTTCTCATTTACATTAATGATTTACCAAATTGTGTCACCCATAGTTCTACAAGAATGTATGCAGATGATACAAACCTAACTGCATCGGGATGTAGCATCCCAGAAATCAAATCATTGTTGGAACACGACATACAGTGTGTTGTAGAATGGCTTTGTGCAAACAAACTCACACTGAATGTCATTAAAACTGAATTTATGATAATTGGCTCAAGACAAAGATTAGCCACCCATACTGAAAAGTTAAATGTAGCAATTAATGGAATAGCTCTCAAGCAGGTCCACGAAGTTACCTGCTTAGGGCTCAAAATTGATGGAAACCTAACATGGAAAGGTCATGTTGAAACCATTAAAAAGAAAATTATAACAAATTTACGTGTTATGAAAAAATCCAAACCATATCTGAACCGACAGCTTCTCATTAACATTTACAACACAATCATAAAACCTCACTTTGATTACTGTAGTACTGTATGGGACAGTATTGATATGACGTTGACAGACCAAGTACAAAAGTTACAAAATCGTGCAGCTCGTATCGTTACTGGGGCGCCATACAAAACAATTCACACGTGTGATGTATTTTCTGAATTGGGGTGGTCATCTCTGGCACACAACCGAAAAGTTCAGAAAGCTATAATGATGCACAAAATTCTGAATGGATATTCACCATCATATTTATCAGAAATGTTTGAGAAGCAGTTTGGATCAGTTATTTATAATTTAAGATCATCTGATCGAAATCTTCAGATACCTAATGTTCGAACCGAATGTTATAAAAGAAGTTTTGCAGTATCTCGATCTTTACTTTGGAACTCCTTACCAATTGAACTTAAAGAGGAGAAAAGTTTATCAAAATTTAAGACAAAAATTAAAATATATAACTTCTGCATTGACAACCTATAAATTTTACATCTTGCTGTAAATATATTATGTAAATTTTTTTAAATCTATTATACCAAAAAAAAAACCAAAATAATGTAAATATATAGTTTGTTACAATGTACACGGCTTCTAGGTAGACCAGATTTAATAATTTAATTTACAAATGTTATTTCTGATAGAACCGCCGTGTTTAAATAAAATTATCTATCTATCTATCTATCTATCTATCTATCTATCTATCTATCTATCTATCTATCTATCTATCTATCTATCTATCTATCTATCTATCTATCTATCTATCTATCTATCTATCTATCTATCTATCTATCTATCTATCTATCTATCTATCTATCTATCTATCTATCAATCTATCTATCTATCTATCAATCTATCTATCTATCTATCTATCTATCTATCTATCTATCTATCTATCTATCTATCTATCTATCTATCTATCTATCTATCTATCTATCTATCTATCTATCTATCTATCTATCTATCTATCTATCTATCTATCTATCTATATATATATATCTATCTATCTATCTATCTATATATCTATCTATCTATCTATCTATCTATCTATCAATCTTCAAACAAGATTTCAAATGATGATCAAAAGCCTCCCTTTGAAACACCCAAGAAGCCTCATCTTGCTCTTGTTGGAGATTCGATGATAAAGCTTATTAATATATGGCAGGAAATTATCGAAAAAATGTAAAGTATCGTCACATTCCTTTCCTGGAGCTGTAGTGGAAGATTTTACTGACTATGTTAAGCCCGTATTGAAACGCAAACCAGACAAAGTCATCATACATGCAGGTACGAACAATTTGAGAAATGATAATCCCAAGCAGATAAAGAATAAAATGGCTAAAGTCATTGCTGTAATCAAACAGGAACATCCAACTGCAAGTATTACAATATCTTCTATTATTAGAACAAATGATAAGTTAATTAACGATAAAATTGCCCAGGTAAACAATTTACTTGAGAAATACTGCGAAGATAACCACTTTGACTTTATCAAGCATGATAACATTGATGAGAACTTATTAAATGGTGGTGGTTTACACCTAAATAATAATGGGATCCTCAAACTTGCTAGTAATTTAAGAAATTATATTAATTATTGATATTATAATGTTGTCAATGCAGATCTATTAACTAATCAAAATCCATTACCATGTGAGATTGACCTTTCCAAAACTCGAGGATTTAAAATGGGTGCTTTAAACATTAATAGTCTTTCTAAACATATAGATGAACTTAAAATATTTATGGCAGACAATATTTTTGACGTCTTAGCCATAAATGAAACTAAGTTAGATCAGTTTGATGCTGATTCACAGATAAACCTCTCAGGTTATATCTGTGTTCGCAAAGATCGTAATAAATCTGGAGGCGGTGTTTGTATTTACATCCGTGACGCCATCAACTTTACGAGGAAATCTTCTCTAGAAGACGATGATTTAGAAATGATATCAATTGAAGTAACTAAACCCAATTCTAGCCCATTTTTGGTAACTACATGGTATAGACCTCCTAAGTCCCCGATGAACTTTTTGACAAGTTTGAATACTTTTTGAAAAAAGCAGATTTCATGTACAAAGAGTATTATATTCTTGGTGATTTAAATTGTGATTTAATTTCATCCAAAATTGAACCACACACCTTGAAACTAATTGATTTATTAGATAATTATCAACTATGTCAATTAATAGATCAACCAACTCGTGTGACTGAAAAAAGTGAAACATTAATTGACCATGTAATTACCAATAATAAGGAAAGCTTAACCCACTTCGGGACTTATCCTATCTCAATTAGTGATCATAATTTAGTTTTTGCAGTACGCAAAATTGGCATCCGTAAGGGATCACCACGATTTGTCGAGACTAGAAGCTTCAAAAACTTTAATGAAGCAAAATTTGTACAGGATTTAAAATATACCACCTGGCCAACAGCTAATGACCAGGATGACATCAATAATGTTTGGACAATTTGGAAATCCACTATGCAAAATATCTTAGACAGACATGCACCATGTCGAACAAAAAGAATTCGTAATAAGCCATCTCCTTGGATTAATCCAGAAATTAAACGAGAAATGTATGCTAGAGATTTATTAAAGAAAAAAGCAATTAAATCTAACTCACCCTCTGACTGGTTGTCTTTCAAAGAAAAGAGAAATGCAGTTAGTCAATTGGTGATAAAGACAAAGAAATGCTACTACCAAAATGAACTTAAGAGTAACACAGGAAACCTCAAAGGTACATGGAATGTGTTGAATGACCTTATGGGTAGAAAGACCAAGAAAACAGAAATAACTCGAATAAATCTTACACCCTCTGAGTCCCTCACTGATGCCAAAGATATTGCAAATTCTTTTAATACATATTTTACTGAAATTGGTCCTACTCTTGCATCACAAATACCATCACCACCAAATGATAGGTCTTATGAAGATTATTTGACCAAAATAGATTCGAATTTTAGTTTCAGAAAAGTTTCTCCGATTGAAGTCCTAAAACTACTTAACAACAGTAATCCAGCAAAGGCTGTTGGAATTGATAAAATTTCAAATAAAATTTTGAAAATAGCTGCACCACATATATATAAATCATTGACAGATTTATTTAATATGTCGATTGAAATTAACATATTTCCTAATGATTGGAAAATGGCTAAAGTGACACCAATACACAAAGCTGGTGATCGTTGTGATTCAAACAATTACAGACCAATTTCAGTTATTTCAGTAGTTGCCCGAGTTTTTGAGAAACTTATTTATGACCAGCTAGAGAATTACTTAACGAAACACAACTTGATAAATCCTAGACAATCTGGTTTTAGATCTTTGTTTTCTACAACAACAGCAATGTTAGACCTTACAAATGAATGGTGTTTCAACATCGACAGGAAACTAGTGAATGGGGTCTTATTTTTAGACCTTAAAAAAGCTTTTGACACTGTCGACCATGAAATAATTCTAAACAAATTGCAATATTATGGCCTTGACCAATCAGCAATTAATTGGTTCAAATCATACCTCAGTGGTCGAATGCAAATGTGCACAGTAAATGGTGTTCTGTCTAGTTCACAACATCTTTCCTACGGTGTGCCACAAGGAACTGTCTTGGGGCCACTACTTTTCCTTTTATATATTAATGATTTATCAGGTTGTGTTACCTACAGTACAGCCAGACTGTATGCAGATGATACTAATTTAACTGTATCTGGTTGTAATATTCCTGAAATCAAATCAATGTTAGAAAATGACATTGGGTGTATAGCAGAATGGCTCTGTGCTAATAAACTAACACTGAATGTCATTAAATGTGATTTCATGTTGATCGGTTCAAGACAAAGATTAGCTACTCTTGACAAGAAAATGGACCTATCAGTTAATGGCATCTCCCTAAAACAGGCCCATGAAGTTAAATGCTTAGGGCTTAACATTGATGAAAATCTAACTTGGAAAAGTCATGTAGAAAGCATTAAAAAGAAAGTTGCTACAAGTTTAGGTATAATGAAAAAAGCAAAACCATTTCTTAACCGAGATCTTCTTATTAACATATACCACTCAATTGTTGAACCCTACTTCAGCTATTGTAGTGTTGTATGGGACAGTATTGATCAGACACTTGCTGACAAACTGCAAAAGTTACAAAACCGAGCTGCTCGTATCATTACTAGCGCACCATATACTGTCCACACATGTGATCTCTTTTCCGATTTGGGATGGTCATCAGTGGCTCACAAAAGAAAATGCCAGAAAGCCATTATGATGCATAAAATTGTCAATGGGTGTGCTCCATCCTACTTATCCGAAATGTTCAATAAACAGTTTAGCACGGATGTCTATAATTTACGATCATCGGATAAAAACATTCAAATTCCAAAGATTAGAACAGAATGCTACAAAAAGAGTTTTGCAGTGTCTGGTTCCATGATTTGGAACTCTTTACCCAATTCTCTAAAAAATGAGAAGATCTTATCTAAATTTAAAAAGGGAATTAAAAACCATAATTTCTGCATTGACAACATTAGTATCTAGATCCCAATAAACTTTGTAAATATAATTAGTTATAGTTTATTTGTTTTCTTACACGGCTTCTAGGTAGACCAGATTTAGATTTATCTATGTATTTTTTAAGTCTGATAGAACTACCGTGTATAAATAAATTTTATCAATCAATCAATCAATCAATCAATCTATCTATCTATCTATCTATCTATCTATCTATCTATCTATCTATCTATCTATCTATCTATCTATCTATCTATCTATCTATCTATCTATCTATCTTCCTATCTTCCTATCTATCTATCCATCTATCCATCTATCCATCTATCCATCTGTCCATCTGTCGATCTGTCGATCTGTCGATCTGTCGATCTGTCGATCTGTCGATCTGTCGATCTGTCGATCTGTCGATCTGTCGATCTGTCGATCTGTCGATCTGTCGATCTGTCGATCTGTTGATCTGTCGATCTGTCGATCTGTCGATCTGTCGATCTGTCGATCTGTCGATCTGTCGATCTGTCGATCTGTCGATCTGTCGATCTGTCGATCTGTCGATCTGTCGATCTGTCGATCTGTCGATTTTTTTATTTTTTTATTTTTTTTTCAACTTTATTTAAACACGGTACTATTTCACAGTATATTAAAATATATTATTTACAAAAAGAAAGAGAGTGGTCTTCCAATAGGCCGTGTACTAACTACTTAGTAAAACTAGAAATACGTTATACGCAACACCCCTCGCCCGCTTATACTGTTTGAAACTTTTATAGCGTAGTTGCTAATTTACTACTGTAATACTGTAATTTAGTACTTGAATTAGGTATTAGCCCATTTATTTGCAAAACTGAATAAATTTGCAGTGGACAATATCTCTGAGAGCTTTGTGTTGTTTGAATTTAATTCTTCCATAGGACATCAAACTAAATAGCGTAAACTTTTTAAATTTTTGGGTGCAGTACCTGGCACCTGCACTGAACAGAATAGTGGGGAAGTTTACTGCTGTTTCTACTATAAATCACTAAGAAAGAAATTACAGCACTTTAGTCTCACACGAGAGCAAAACTCGGGCCCGAGGACTGACATGTGTACCCCTCCCATAAATTTCCATAAGATGTATGAATGATCCCTTAATTGCAAGTATATATTTTTAGACACCTCATACTTTTATAATGTTATTGTATGTTAGTAACAGTACAGCATAATATACAATTATTGGATGAGGTTGAGCATCATGATATCAAGAATTATCCAGACCGAGGTCAATGTTACCTGCCAAAGCAGATAACTTTGACCGAGGTCTGGATAACTCTTAAATATCATGCATAAGCCGAATCCAATAATTGTTTTATTCTACATTGTTCAAGATAGTCTTACTATAAAAATATACAAACAAATCTACTACAGGAGTTTTTTAATTTGTAATTTTTGCACGTTTGGTCCTAGTGACGTCATCAGTGTTAAATAATTTTTGTTTTGGACACCTCCGTGCAATAATTCACAGTATTCAACAGAAATGAGGTCGCACCTGCCAGAGATTAAGAATTCACTGGAATTGACCAATAGGAAACGAGAATGAATTTTGAATGTATAATAAATGCTTTTAGCCAGGGGAATTGGGAAAGTGTTGAGATGAACGGGTACTTTGTGTTACTGGTAGGTACGCAATACGCATAATGGTTGCAATATTTCATTGGTCTGCAGAATACACCAATCACAAGTGATTGACGTGGCGATGTGGCCGGGCCTCTTGCAAGACCCGGGCATTTTGGCATTTTTAAATTTTTGAGTGCAGCAACAGAATAGTGGGGGGTCTACTGCTGTTTCTACCATCAATCACTAAGAAAGAAATTACTTTTATCACAATATTGATGACTCACGAAATAATCAATGCAGTATTTTGTATATAGACACCAAAGAATGTTGAAGGAAGAAAGTGCATCTCTATCATACAATGAGTGTCCTTTAAAAAAATCAAATTCGTTCAAATGTCTACGGATGGCATGCATATATAGTGCAAATGTATAGGGGTCCATTCAAATTAGATTTACTAAGACGTACCTATTAGGGATAATACTCCAATTGTTGGTGTGGATAGATTATATACAGTAAGTTGATAATTCTACCCACATTGGACTACTGTGATGTGGAGCTGGCAGCAATATGGATAACTAAATATTGATGGTCATAATCAGAGGTCTCTAGGCATAATGCATGTCAGGGAAACTGATTGGTTAATAGAAATCCCAAGTTTTGTACCTCTTGTATTAGAAGCAAGTTACATTGTGTAATGCTAGTTAGGAAATTCCATGGCATTTTAACATCATATCTACCAGTAAAGAGCTATTTTCCATGTTTCAATTAATCTGTTCATACATGTTATAGCACCATTATCTATTGCCTTAATTGACAATATGTGAAGGATATACAACTTTTGAGTTAAAATTAGTTTTTGTAACATTGTACTGTACATTTGTAACAACTGTAATTTGTTAGAAAACAAGACCCCATATAAGATACCAGTGTTAGCATTGAAGGGGCTATCCTGTATAAATATTATTGTATTATTATTATTATTATTATTATTATTATTATTAATACTAATAATAATAATGCATTAACAATAATACTACTAATAATAATACCTAATGCAGATTGCAGATACCATATTTGCCATGTAACAAAGCATATAATATATGGCATTGTGTACTATAGTATCTAAATTATATCACCGTGCACATATATATTATAACCTATATTCAGAATGCCATGCCTAGTCTGCTTGTCGACAATGATCTAGCTAACACACATAGTAGCTGTCAACATACCCAATGTTTACATTGACAGAATAAGTTGTGACCCACTAGGCCAGCTAAGTGTACTGTAGGTCTAACATGTTCCATAATGGATGGAGTACTGTAAACACAGATTATATATGGAATACATACCAGTATACAAAACATGGACGTCAAGATGATATCGTCAGAAACATAATATTCCTGGTTGAAAAAATTATAACCTTCTTATTGCCAGTGACAGCCTCTAACCATTGAGCCATCGAGATTCAGATGGAGAGAGGTTACAATGATGCACTGGTTCTAATGATATATGTACTGCCTATGCACAGCAGTTACTATATATTTCAGTAATGACTAATGATTGGGTGTGTTAATATATACACTGCTGTTATATCAATAGAATCAGTACATCAATGTAATTAACGTTCATTCACCATCTGAGTCTTGGTAGCTCAATGGTCAGAGCATCTCACTGGAAATCAGAAAGTTATCCCTGTCCGGGACACAGAATAATTTTTCTGAGGATATGAGCTTGCTTGACAATCATCCATGTACTGTATGACGGCTGTACACAACCTACCGAGGGAACCTCGTCCCTGGAAAACATAAAACTGGTAACCGGATACATGCAATAAAAAGGAGTCACCCTGCGATAAGCTGCCATCACGTAAATAAGTGAGTGGCGGTAGGAACTGTAACACCACGCTGATGTATCCTAGACCATGATACAGTAGCCCGACGGCTGTGACCCCACTAACCCCAAAAGTAACCAGGGCGGGGGGAGGGAGAACCTGAGCACACAAGTCGACGAGTTACACTGGGCGAAAACCCTCGAGGTTAGCTAGCTGTTGGGAAACCAACCCCTAAGACCCAGACCCCAACCGCGTTACACCGTCTGTTTTAATATTAATTATTGCATAAATCCAATTATAATAAAATGTTTAGGTATAGAACATGCACAATGCTTATTATAAATTAATCACTCATCATTAATTAATAATTATGCAGTCTTTAACATTTTTAAAATTTACATTTAAAGCAACTCAGGGTTCGAATTAGCGGCTCGCTATTCGCAATTTGCGAATGCAAATTTGGTTTTTGCGAAAGCAAAACAACCTATTTTGCGAATGGCGAATTAACATTTTACGAATTTATATATTTATATATACGTGTTTTGTCCATCAGTCAAGCGAGATTCCTAACTTTTTTTGCAAATATGGCAATACTGTAGTATTATACCTTCATACACTATAGCCTGTATTTTATTTAGTATTTTCAGTGTCGCAAAACCTGCCGAAAAAAAAAAATAGCCGTTAGATTGCGAGATGTGTTGTGTTTTTCGGGTTTTGGCACATCACTCATCTTCCAATCTCACGGTGTCAATTTCCAATGTTAATTTATAGTTGCCATAGTATTAAATTACAGTAGATTTTTAAACAATCGCCAGTCACTTTGACTGGGAATGGAATATTCAGCAGAATTAAAAACCGTTCTGAAATGGGAGAAAGAGTTCAAGTGCTTTTTAACAAAGAAATAAAAAATAGAAAAGTTGTAAGTGTAAAATGCGATTTGTGTGTCGAATATGTGAGTCGACTAAGAAGTTTGCGCAGTTTAATACAAGAAGGATTCTGTGAAAAAACATGTGAGCGGGGAAGTGCATTTAATGGCAGTTAATCTTGACGTCATGAAGAAGAGACTCGGGGCATCAAAATATAATGAGAAAATCGTGGAACGTTCTCCGATAAGACAAGGTCTAGCAAAGATGGCCGAAACTGATAAAGAAACGATGCGTGTCTGTTTCAATACCGTGTACTACTTGGCAAAGCAAGAACGCCCATTCAGCGATTATCCTACACTTCTTTCCCTTCAGCAAAAGAATGGAATCGGCTGGAACTTGCCGCAGAAGACGCATTCACTTTGACGAAGACGCATACGCATTCACTTTGACGAAGTGGACAAGACGGATTGGCCACAAAATAAGAGCTTTAAATGTTGTTCTTCAGAATTACGGCGTATTTATTACCCACTTAGAATCTTTAGCAAAGACAGATTCTCAGGATATTAAAAGAGCCGAAATTGCTGGGTTTGTTAAAAATTGCAATACGCAAAATTTGAAGTTGTCTACTATATTTTAAATAACGTTTCCAGGGGGGATACTAAAAATCACACGAGAATTTTGCGAATGCACTTTGAATCACTAATTCGAACCCTGCAACTAACATATAATTTTAATTTCAGAATTTTCTAGACTTAATTCAACAGTCGCCATATGAGAACAGGTTAATGCCAAAAAAGTTACTTATTTGGGGATAAGTTCCTGGGATCACCATCATGCATGATAGAAGAAAGAAAATAAAGATATTTCACTTTACGCTGTGTGGAAATCATCTTTATAATTGGTTAGTACAGTATCTAATGTATTATGAAATTTGAATTACTGTATTAAATTTTTACATATTGTGTACATGACAGTTGTGTCCAAATTAATGTATCTCATCATTTAGTTATTAGAAGGGTTAACAACTCTGACTCTCATTACATTTTATACTGTATTACATTTTTATCTTGTTGCAGATTACAGTATTTATATATTGTGGCAATCATATCCTCATTAAATCTTGCCATTCAGTTAGTTACAACTTATAAATCCATAATATATGAGTTGGTATGGGCTACCTAAGCAGCCACACAATAGATCCTAAAATTATTATATTTAATTACATGTAGCAATGTCACTAAAATTACATTTGAACCTGTGACAAATTACTCTGTATTCAGCCTCATATCCAGGGTTATTTACTGATGTTAAAGTGCCTATGAAATGAAAAAATCCAGTTTCCATACTGTCTTTCCTTTTAAAGTAGATTTTGAATAATGACGAAATCTGTTAAAAAATTTCTTTATCACTCACCGTTGTCTAGTTATAAACATTTGAAATTTTAGCGTGATGACGTCCAAGGTGGACGTGCTGTACTAGAGAAATATTAAAGTCTTGATATTTTGTGAAGTGTTCACACGAAAACTACGAAACTTAGTAGCGTTTCAACTACCACAATATAATCTAGGTGATAAACTACTTTTTGTGATCACCATGGTAATAAGCTAGGCTCCAGGCCCCTGAAAAGAGTAAATAAAAACTTGCTCCAGTTTTAGTATGAGGCATTGTTTAGACAAACACTGTCATCTCTCATATTAAGGATGTCATGCCAAATACATAACCAGAACAAAGTCAACAGCAAGTATCCAGAAAACAAGAAAATTACATTTTATGAAATAAGGGTAAAAGGGTCTGGAACTTAGCATGTTTCCATGGTAACTATACAAACATCAGTGGTGAGTTGAGCACTTAAAGGACAACATTGCTACCATGTTTCATCTTTGTGCAAATACTTTATGAAATATCAACACTTTAATAATTCTCAGGTACACGTTGTGACGTCATCACGCTAAAATTTCAAATGCTTATAACTAGACAACGGTGAATAATAATAAAAAAATTAAAAAATTTAATCATTATTCAAAACCTACTTTCGAAGGGAACACATTATTGAATATCGATTTTTTCATTTCATACTACATGTAGATACTTTAAACATGAGAAAAGGA
>JAYKKM010000301.1:2150000-2162500 GCA_035772405.1 Chrysogorgia sp. JL179-B06 | reverse complement strand
AAAGGTATATACATCATCACAGTCAAAGGACTTGATGTGGGATATACCACACTGCATAAATTATAAACCATCAAGAATGTAAAAGTCTATAACAACTCAGTGTGCATTGCGCACTTTTACTGGCTGAAATGACAAAACATAATTGCAGTGTCTGGCTATCATCAGCAACTGTGGACAGCTGTTTCGCTCTCTTGGAGCTCGTCAGCACAGTGTAACTGATGATAAGCCAGCACATCAAAAAGGTATATACATCATCACAGTCAAAGGACTTGATGTGGGATATACCACACTGCATAAATTATAAACCATCAAGAATGTAAAAGTCTATAACAACTCAGTGTGCATTGCGCACTTTTACTGGCTGAAATGACAAAACATAATTGCAGTGTCTGGCTATCATCAGCAACTGTGGACAGCTGTTTCGCTCTCTTGGAGCTCGTCAGCACAGTGTAACTGATGATAAGCCAGCACATCAAAAAGGTATATACATCATCACAGTCAAAGGACTTGATGTGGGATATACCACACTGCATAAATTATAAACCATCAAGAATGTAAAAGTCTATAACAACTCAGTGTGCATTGCGCACTTTTACTGGCTGAAATGACAAAACATAATTGCAGTGTCTGGCTATCATCAGCAACTGTGGACAGCTGTTTCGCTCTCTTGGAGCTCGTCAGCACAGTGTAACTGATGATAAGCCAGCACATCAAAAAGGTATATACATCATCACAGTCAAAGGACTTGATGTGGGATATACCACACTGCATAAATTATAAACCATCAAGAATGTAAAAGTCTATAACAACTCAGTGTGCATTGCGCACTTTTACTGGCTGAAATGACAAAACATAATTGCAGTGTCTGGCTATCATCAGCAACTGTGGACAGCTGTTTCGCTCTCTTGGAGCTCGTCAGCACAGTGTAACTGATGATAAGCCAGCACATCAAAAAGGTATATACATCATCACAGTCAAAGGACTTGATGTGGGATATACCACACTGCATAAATTATAAACCATCAAGAATGTAAAAGTCTATAACAACTCAGTGTGCATTGCGCACTTTTACTGGCTGAAATGACAAAACATAATTGCAGTGTCTGGCTATCATCAGCAACTGTGGACAGCTGTTTCGCTCTCTTGGAGCTCGTCAGCACAGTGTAACTGATGATAAGCCAGCACATCAAAAAGGTATATACATCATCACAGTCAAAGGACTTGATGTTGGATATACCACACTGCATAAATTATAAACCATCAAGAATGTAAAAGTCTATAACAACTCAGTGTGCATTGCGCACTTTTACTGGCTGAAATGACAAAACATAATTGCAGTGTCTGGCTATCATCAGCAACTGTGGACAGCTGTTTCGCTCTCTTGGAGCTCGTCAGCACAGTGTAACTGATGATAAGCCAGCACATCAAAAAGGTATATACATCATCACAGTCAAAGGACTTGATGTGGGATATACCACACTGCATAAATTATAAACCATCAAGAATGTAAAAGTCTATAACAACTCAGTGTGCATTGCGCACTTTTACTGGCTGAAATGACAAAACATAATTGCAGTGTCTGGCTATCATCAGCAACTGTGGACAGCTGTTTCGCTCTCTTGGAGCTCGTCAGCACAGTGTAACTGATGATAAGCCAGCACATCTTTTCGAGAGAGAAACGTGTTCCATAACACATTCTACACAATCTAAGCACTAGCTGTTGATATAATTTACGATGAAATAAAAAAAGATATTCTCCCAGTACTTCAGACATTTTGCTTTTGAATTTGGCGCCAAATTCCGCGAGTTTATGTCAAAGTTACGCAATTATATTGGCTCTACTTCTCACGAAAAGGCCTGAACACTATATTTTAAAACCATTAGAGTAAGCTGTCATGAAGTAAATATGTAAATATGGTAAAATGGCGAATTTGGAAGAGAAATGAACAGTTATTGCTCGTTTCTCTAACAACCGGATTCGCATTTAGAGTAGAATAACACCTGCTGTTTGCGCTAAAAGCTGGAAATTTAAGAAAGTTCCATGGCTGTGGGAACCGCGAAAATGTGAAATACAAAGACATTTACTAGTAACATGGATAGATTGAATCATACTTTATATTTATCGAGCTCCCCACTTTTTATCAGCCTCGAGGATGTTGGTCTATTCGACAGATTTCTACCTAGCAGATGGCGTGAAATAGGTGGTTAAAATATATCGATCTTGGGAACCGCGAAAACCTCACGGTAAGCGAACATTTGTTGCTATATTTCTTCTTTATCTAGCTCTTTATAAGAATCGAGCTGGACACTCGCGAAATATGTTTTCTAAAATGGGTAAATTTTAAGTTTCGCGATTTCACTATATTGTTTCTATATAGAATTTCGTCGCCATGTTTGTATTTCATGCGCCCGCGCAACGCCATCTTGTCCCGAATTTCTGGTAATGAAATAGTTGAAAGTTATGTGAGTTCAGCAACTGTATGGCAGGTAGGAAGGTCAAATAGTTGAAAATCATGTGAGTTCAGCACCTCGATGGCAGGTAGGAAGGTCAAATACAGGTAGTTGAAAATCATATTAGTTCAGCACCTGGATACAAGTAGGAAGGTTAAAATAGTTGAAAATCGTGTTAGTACAACATCTGGATAGCAACTAGGAAGGCTAAATAGTTGAAAATCATGTTAGTTCAGATCTGGATAGCAAGTAGGAAGGTTAAATATTTGAAAATCATGAGTTCAGCACTTGGGTGGCAGGTAGGAAGGTCAAATAGTTGAAAATCATGTTAGTTCAGCATCTGGTCATCTGGATAGCAAATTGAAATAACACTTGGAAGATAGCATCGTCTGGGTTGTCATCTCTTCTTCGTTATTACTCTGACAAAGAAAAGCACGGTCTTAATGATGGACTTCATCTTCTCGCGGTTTTCGTTAATTCGTTCTTGCAGGAAAACCGCTCGCCTTGTCATATATTTGGCTATAAAATCCGCCATTGCAATACTACCGCATAACTTTGAAACTTCGAACAAGCAGTGGTCCAGAACGTAAGGGGAGATTTGAATAATTTGAATATTCAATTTGTTGCCATTCTTCCCTCACTCCATTCTTCCCTCACTCCATCAAAATTAAACAAAGGCATGGTTTCTTCGAATAAACAAGCCAAGGGAAGCGAGCTAGCCATTCGAACCTGCACCTTCGTAGCCCACAGCCTCGCACGTTTGAGGAATAACAAACAACTGCTGGTCTGGTTTCCAGATATTTGGAATATAGCGTAATTTTATCGGGAGCTGAAAACCGGCCAATCGTTATATAGGTCCATTATATTGAAAGGAAAACAGTCTTCCTTCGACAAACTGGTTGTCCACGCGACTACGCGAGAGGCATTTCGTATTTATATATGATCTGACTAGTTCATGACTAGTTCACTCTAATTGCGTTGAAGGCGATTAACCAATAGGAGACAGTTTTGACTAGTTCACTTTAAGTTTTGACTAGTTCACTCTAATTTCCTGAGAATTTCCACACGATTATTCCACGCGCGGCGCTCGATCGCCCCATTTTGCCCTCGACGTGCAAGCAACTGCGTACGGTGAAAAGTAAAAATATCAATAAAAATAACACTAGTAATACATTGTTAATTTTTATTTTTTATCAAAATTTGACTAGTTTCCGGAAACTAGTTGAACTAGTCTGGATCCACCCCCGGTTACTTGTATCTTACGAATCGTGAACACGCTTACCAGTCGTACGACTCGTGAACTTTTTGAGCCTCTACCTTACACCCACAGACTATAAGTATTTTAGTTCACCTGCAGTCGTTACTTCTCTCTAACGAATCGTGAATACGCTTACCAATCGTACGACTCGTTTACCAATCGTATATTTGATGACACCATTCGCGAAATACAATTACAATTCGTGATACATACGGATCGTTAGCACACTTTCACGAAAATAACGACCCGTATACATGCGACAGTATTGGAGAACCATCCACTTTCCGCGTTGTTCGTTTTATGTTCGATTTAAAGTTTTTATTTTGTTATATTGTATTAATTATTAGATACAAATTTTGCGGGAAATGCTAGTTTAACAAAAACCAAGTGACTCATGCAAATCAATTTTAACGGGCATCTTTGTGTACACAGTGGACAGTGACACAAATCAACGTCATAGACACATCAAGGTTATTTTCTCGAGATTCAGAAGCTTTACAAGAAAAAAAACCCTAACCATAATCCAAATAAAAACTCTATTCATAACCCTAAAATAAAATAATAAATGAATACTAACCCTACTTTTAAACTAAATATTTCAATGAAGTAATATTCTGTATCCGGTACAAAAAGTAGCAGCCTTTTAATGTGCCTAGCGGTTTTGTAAAAATACTTAGGGTGCCTATATCTAATCATTGACCTAACATGGTTCAGATCAGAAATTTTGTGTTAGAGTTAGGATTATCATGCAGAGTTAGATTTGCGCTAACTTACACTGTGTTATTTTAGATTAATTAAATCTATGGGATATTTATCGCTAGGGACTATTGACCAGGATCAATCATCCCCAGGGATGAATGACAGCTGCATCCCTTGGGTTTACTCGTTCATTGGGGCCGCTGCTGCTGCTAAATATGACTATACATATAAATACACATGTGATTGTTCTTTAATTAAATGTAAACCAAATTATATATCAGCTAAACTTTCTTTATAACCAGTTAAGAATTGCATAAATAAAGCTTCAAAACATAAGTAGGTGCAACCAATTTGGTTTTTGCAGTTTTGTTATAAATTGGTTACTTTGACCATTTTTTATTAGTTGTAACCAATTTGTTTGATTGTTTTGATCAATATAAATCCAAAGCTATACAATGACAGATCGGTTACGGTAACTAATTTATTTAGGTTGTAACCAATACAATTGACATATACAAGTATATACATGTATACACTATATATAAACTATATATACTCAGATTAGATAGTATATAATAGTGATAATATACAGTATAATATACAGTTTTGGCAATAGACAAGTATATAGTATATCGAATGTATATGCATGTACACGGCTAACTATATACACTATATACACTCAGAAAAGAAGTTGATCAAAAGTGATAATATACAGTATATACAGTTTTGAGAATAGACCTGTGTAATGTGTATAGTAGGTGAGTTTATACAGTTAAGTATATGTATACACAATATAAACTGTTTATTGACGCTAAGAGGTGTATATTGTTGCAGTTCCGGCCGGCTGGCTGATTGCCGACTAATTTCTAAGTACATAAACCGTTTTTATAGACACGTACAGTATGTTATGTATTTAGACTCGTTAGTTCCAAATCGAGTAAATAAAGTACATAAACAAATCGAGCACATAAACCATTTTTATAGACACGTACAGTATGTTATGTATTTAGACTCGTTAGTTCCAAATCGAGTAAATATTGGCAGACATAACGTTCAAAATCTACGTACGACGGCGAACGCAAACACGCGGTCTGGGCACTGGGGAACATGGATGGGGAAAAGAAGGAATGAGGTGGGGATAGTGGTAGAAAAGGCGAGCGAGGGGATTATTGCGGATTCGTATTTCTAGTAATTAGTGTAAGTTGGTGTTGCATCATACGACGAGCGTGGGTCTATTGTTCGTTGGTGCGTCTGAAGAAGTATTTTGTAAGGCGGCTGTAATTCTTGTGATCTATTAAATGGTTTATGTTCCAATTTGGTGCAAGTCGCTGTTGGTAGTTGGAACTGAAGGTGATACATTCAGCTTCATGGCCAATGTCGTGTTTCGTCTGTACGTGGTGTTCAGCAATGTGATTAGTTTTGTCCCATTTCTAGTAGCTTATTTGTGTTCACCTAATCTTAGTTTTAGGTTTTTATCGGCCTCACCAATATACAGTAGGTGTCCTGGAGGTCGGCGTATTTGAACTTGTAAATTGCACCTTGTCTTTTGGGAGTCTGTTCTTTGTCTTTTACGTTAGTAAGTACATGTCGCAAAGTGGTCAGATCTTTATGCATGATCGGCTTCAGGTATGTTGTAAAGTCGAAAAATATGTGTAATAGATTCTGATCGATGTATTTTAATATTGTTGCTATCGGTCCCGTTGGTCAAATTGTTATTGTGATTGTTCCGTTCAATAATGTTAGTATTGTAGTTGTTTTTGGGAAACACTAACAGAATATATTCGTTTTCGTTGCTTAGATTTTCGAGTGGATCGCAAATATGTTTTGCATGTATTTTCAAATTATTTGTGGATGTAGCAGTTTGTGTACCGTTTGGTTGTAGGATGAGTCATCCAGTAGATAACAGTATATGTGTCGATTTTCTGAAAACACTAATCCTTAGTTTGTTAACATCACGTGTTATACCAAACAGTCAAGTAAAAGAAGATCTCCATTTTCCTTAATTTATTTGGTAAATTGTATATCACAGTTCTGCTCGCTAATGTGTTTGTGAAAATCGTCGACGTCGTCTTGATGTAGCGCTGTAATGGCGTTGTAAACGTAGTAAAACCAATGAAAAGGTAATATTTCTGTAAGTTGTGAGGGCGCGTTCCTCTATAGTTCGATCAATTGCTGTCGCGTGTAACTGTTTCTAGTCCGCGCATTGAAAATAAGTTGAGTTAAAAAAAAAGTGTATTGACAAACACGCTTTACTTGACTCTTCAAATGACGAGGTGCTTAATGGCGATGAGGTTTTCTATAGAGAGGTCTTCATACACGCACAAGGAAAACAAATCGTAATATGGAATCTGCACTAGACGTCTATTTGCTTTATTTGGGAAGATATATTTATTTAAAAATAGCTTACCACATTCTGTAAATTGTGAACCTTTACCATTGCATTCCCATTCCCCCAGTTGTGCAGAAATGATTCTGTATGCATTACAGCAGTCAATTAACCCGCTTGTAGACCTTTGTTGAAAAAGAAATAAGCCGAATGTTTAACACAATTACTAATTTAAACATAAATTTATTATAGATATACTTAGCTATCTTTAATAATTATACTAGAAATACGTGTTTGCAAAAATAAGCCCCCAGCTTGTCCTTTTAAGCTTTTATAGCTCAGTTATTTTACTGGAACATAGATAATATAGACTTCTTTCATCATGGCGGGCTGTCTAAATATTATTTTATATTCATGCAAATTGGCCTTTTCGGCCTCGGAAGAAAGCAAAGATTATTTTGAATTACAGAAACACGAACGATGTCAGAAAGGCTAATTTATATGAATATAAAATAATATTTAATTTGTGATCCATAATGAAAGAGTACTATAAGCTATATAGCTCAATCATATATATATATATATATATATATATATATATATATATATATATATATATATATATATATATATATATATATATATATATATATATATATATATATATATATATATATATATATATATATATATATATATATATATATATATATATATATATATATATATATATATATATATTATATATATATATATATATTTATATATATATATATATATATATATATATATATATATATATATATATATGATTGAGCTATATATATTTTTCGCAACTGGTCCCGGTTTCGTCTTAAAATGTATGTATTCCAACACTCGAAATTTTCCTGCACAATAAATCCTTTCAACATGTAGTTTGATCGAGTGAAATGCCAAATATTACCTATAATATATCCAGAACCTTATCCCGGCATTACCACCACCATATATACAGAACTCGCGACTAGGCTCTCGGGAACGGCTTCCGTAGCTCAGTGGTCAGAGCACTGCACTAGCATCGCAGGGTCGCGGGTTCAATTCCAGCCGGAAGGCCTTGAAGTTGCATTTTTCGCAACTGGTCCTGGTTTGGGCTTAAAATATTAAAATATTTGGGCTTATATTATATATATATATATATATATATATATATATATATATATATATATATATATATATATATATATACGTGTAGGTTTTGGTCTACGAAATGCAAAGAGTGCTCAACAACATATAGTTAGAGCAAATAATAGATTTTCGCTTACCTCAAAACTGGTCTGCTACAACTTGTTTCATCTGTAAAAGAATCTTCAGGTCACTGCCTGAAGATTCTTTTACAGATGAAACAAGTTGTAGCAGACCAGTTTTGAGGTAAGCGAAAAAATATATATATATATATATATATATATATATATATATATATATATATATATATATATATATATATATATATATATATATATATATATATATATATATATATATATATATATATATATATATATATATATATATATATATATAATTCAATCTACAGACACGTGTTTCGCTGTACAACAGCTCATCAGTGTAGCTTGGAACAATCTGAATGAGTCTGACTCGGTAATTATACACTTACGATCGTCATTGACAACCGCTATATATATTTATATATATATATATATATATATATATATATATATATATATATATATATATATATATATATATATATATATATATATATATATATATATATATATATAAACATCAGGATAAAAACTTTAAAACTTTATTAAAAATCAACGTTTCAGGGCAAGCCCCTTTATCAAGATATGAGTACACAGATTCTTGAAGCGCTAATATATATCTACAATATAATTAAAAATGCACCTATTTTACAAAAAATCCCTAATATTAAGTCCCCGAGGTATAAATAAATCTAACTTGTATGCCCAGAATCCCTCCCTTGTTGCCGGATCTTTTACATTTGTTTTCTCAATTATTTTAATTTTAACATTTTGCAATCCCATTTGTCCACTTTCAAAAAAATGCGCATACAAATGCTCACCAGCTATTCCCCTATACAACCCTTGCCAAACCTATTCAAACTACTCTATTGGTTATTAAATGTTTTCCTAAATAATGTAATCGTGCTTCCCACTTAAATCTTGGCACATTTCTTACAATGTTATAAGATAAATAACTGAATCGCCATCAAATGCGTGATTGATGAAGTATGTATTACCCGCCCATGCAAAGTTACATCCTTATCAACATATTTACAAATTGTACAGCGAGACTTACCGCATGTTTTCTTACCTATATCCCTTAAATCTGAATTTTCACCTTAACATTTCCTTAAAATCATCCTTAACATTTTTTTGACTCCTATATGCAATCATTGGCTTATCCACAAACTTATTACTCATTTGATTGCATGAGATTCAGTGGGAGTTATTTATCTTATAACATGTAAGAAATGTGCTAAGATTTATGTGGGAAGCACGATTAAATCATTTAGATAAATATCTAATAACCATAAGAGCAGTTTTAATAGGTTCGGCAAGAGTTGTAGGGGAATAGCTGGTGAGCATTTGTATGCGCATTTTTATGAAAGTGGACATAATGCGATTGAAAGATGTTAAAATTAAAATAATTGACAAAACAAATGTAAATGATCCGACAACAAGGAAGGGATTCTGGACATACAAGTTAGATTCATTTTTACCTCGGAGACAATTAATATCCGGATTTTTTGTAAAATAGGTGCATTTTTAATAAGATTCTAGATATATATTAGCGCTTCAAAAATCTGTGTACTGATATCTTGACAAAGGGACTTGCCCCGAAACGTTGATTTTTAATAAAGTTTTTATCCTGATGTTTTAATAAATTAAGGAGGTTCCTGATATACATATATATATATATATATATATATATATATATATATATATATATATATATATATATATATTATATATATATATATAATATATATATATATATATATATATATATATATAGATAGATAAAAAAGTAGAGTGCTGCGTAGACAGTGTTTTGAATATATAGCAAAGTGAAAAGGTGGTAAACTGCCAAGAATTTAGTGACGAGATACTGACGTTTCGAGCGGAGCCCTTCATCAGAGTAAGGGCTATGCTCGAAACGTCAGTATCTCGTCACTAAATTCTTGGCAGTTTACCACCTTTTCACTTTGCTATATATAGATAGATAGATAGATAGATAGATAGATAGATAGATAGATAGATAGATAGATAGATAGATAGATAGATAGATAGATAGATAGATAGATAGATAGATAGATAGATAGATAGATAGATAGATAGATAGATAGATAGATAGATAGATAGATAGATAGATTTTGATTGATTGATTGAAATCTTTATTTAAACACGGTGGTTTTATCAAATGGAATAAATAATAATTATTTATAATTTGTTCTTCCTAAAAGCCGTGTATAATTTACAATGTACGTACATTTTTACATTTTTGAAATTTTTGAAAGAAAAGAAACTATTTACAATTATTCAAAGAATAATGACTGACTATGTTGGTACAGATAGCAGATGTTCTAATCTTTTTATGAACCTTTTTAATGAAGGCTCGTGTTTAAGTTCGTCTGGTAAAGAATTCCACAGCTTTGCTCCAGTGAAAGCAAAACTTGAATTATAATAATCTGTTCGATTTGCGGGAAGCTCCAAATTTAATTTGGATTGACGAAGGCTATAATCATTTAAGCTACTATGAAAAGTAAACATTTCCGTTAAATATTCTGGTGCAAGACCATGTACTATTTTATACATCATAATAGCTTTTTGTTTTTCTCGCATTTCTTTTATATTCATCCAGTTTAATTCCGACAAAATCAACGAAGATGATTTTAATAAAGGTTCTCCCGTAATTATGCGCGCCGCTCTGTTTTGAAGAATTTGCAATTGTTTTTCTAATGTCTCACTTATATTGTCCCAAACAATTGAACAGTAAATAAAATACGGTTCGATTAATGCTCTATACAGAGACACAAGATTTTTCCGACTAAAGAGTTTCTTCACTTTACGGAGGGCTGCAATATTACGGGATACCTTTAAACGGATGCTCTGGATGTGTATTTCCCATGTTATGTTCTCGTCAATATCGACTCCCAAACACTTTACAGATCGAACTTTACTTAATGTCACATTATCAGCCGATAATACTATTGGATTATCAAGCGCCGATAATTTTTGCCGTGAGCCAATTAGCATAAAATCTGTTTTTAGGACGTTTAACGTCAATTTATTAGAACAAAGCCATTGAAATATGTTGTTTAGATCACTTGTCATTTGCTCTTGAATTGATTCAGTGTTGCAACCTGTAAAGGTCATATTTGTATCGTCAGCAAATAGTCTGGCAATACTATGGTCCAGGCATTTCGGTAAATCATTTATATATAACAAGAATAAGACTGGACCAAGAATGGAGCCCTGCGGTACTCCACATGTGATGAAGTCCTTATTAGAATAGACTCCATTTACATGGCAGACCTGTTGCCTATCATTTAAATATGATCTAAACCACAATAAACTTTGATCATCGACACCATAGCATGTTAATTTCATCAATAAAATTTCGTGGTCAATGGTATCAAATGATTTTTTAAATCTAAGAATATGACACCATTAACCATTCCCCTATCAATGTTGAAACACCACTGGTTTGACATATCAAGTAGTGCGGTCAACGTTGAATGGAGTGAACGAAAACCTGATTGTCTGGTATCGATGAGATCATATTCAGTTAAATAACTGTAGAATTGATCATACATTAATCGTTCGAATAGACGAGCTATAGTAGATAAGACTGAAATTGGCCTATAATTATTTGCATCAACTCTTTCGCCAGATTTATGTATAGGAAATACTTTTGCAATTTTCCAATCACTTGCAAAGCTCCTCAATTTGATAGAAAGATTGAAGAGGTCCGTGAGTGACTGGTAAATATAAGGACGGCAAGTTTCAATAACTTATTGGATATTTTATCATGGCCTGAGGCCTTACGCAAATTTAATTTCTTTATTAGTTTTATTACATCTTTTGTATCAATTTTTTTAAAATTGAATTTAGATGCAACTTTTGTCATAAAATCATCTGGTTTCCTTCCACTTATTGTGGGAACATTAGATGCTAATTTTGGGCCAATTTCAACAAAATGAGTATTAAAGTAATTTGCTATATCAACCGATTCAGTCAAGTCTTGATCTGAATCAGTTGATATTTTATTAATTTCAGTATTTTCAGATTTTCTCCCCATCGCGTCATTCAAAATTTTCCATGTTTCCTTTGAATTGCCGCGATTTGTATTAATTTCTTTCTGAAAATACTGCTTTTTAACTTTCTTAATCTCACCAGATACAACATTACATTGTCTTCTATAAGCCAGCCAGGTTTTAGGATTATTTGTCAGCATGGCTTTTTTCTTTAGGCTGTCTCGATTAAACATTTTCTGTTTTATCTCAGCATTTATCCACGGGCAAGGCTTATTGCGAACTCTAAAACTACGACAAGGCGCATGTTTATCAATTACTTCAAGGAAGATTGATTGCCATGCATCGCAAGCTTTATTAATATCATCAAATTCATTTATCAAAGGCCACTTTGTAGATTTTAAACTTGACGTAAATTGTTTTTCGTCAAAGTTTTTGAAATTACGGCATTCAATATAACGCGGTTTTCCCTTGGGTAGACAGAT
>JAYKKM010000301.1:2097500-2140000 GCA_035772405.1 Chrysogorgia sp. JL179-B06 | reverse complement strand
CAGTTTGATTAATAATAGTGGTAATACAATGAAGCTTAAGGACGCGTATATATAATAAGCGTTTTGTTCTGATTCCTCCCCTTATGTCAAAACAGTTTGATAAATAATATTGGTAAGGACAATGAATTTACTTGTTGGGATTAGGGGGCATTTTGTTTGTGTACTTTGGGTAGCTTACCATTTTTTAATGAGTTCTAACCTTAATTACTTGTAGGGATTAGCGGGCATTTTGAAGGGATTAGTCTCTGTGAAATATATATTTCCCGTGTTTAAATACGTCTATTTCTAGATATTTAAGCATTTTTACACTTATTTAAGCATATTTTTATGCTTTTTGATACTTTATTTTACACTTTTCACACAATTTAATATATATTTTAAGATACCCGTTAGCTCGATATCGAGGAGAGCGTGTTAATTAATTCACACATGTCAAAATAGATGATAATGGTTTTTTAATGTTTAACGTAATACTTCGGGATTGTTACAACACATCGTGTAAGAGTTTACAAAGAAGATATGCCGACCCACGAGATCTTCTTGATTTTCCTGGCGATGAATCACAGCAATAATAATTCCAGCTTCGACTCCCATTCGGGTATTAAGAACAGAGGTAAGATTAAAATCTTTCAGTATTATCCCGCGTCGGTCATCTAGCCAAGTTTTATCCCGGTCATTTAACCAATTGTTATCGTCGCGCATCAAGCACACCACGTAAAAATCAGAGTCTGTGCACACGGCATATAAAAAACTCAGAGCTGTATAACTTCACGTTATTAAGTTGAATTTCGTTTATATCTATACTTGTTGCCATCGTGTCTAATAACTAATGTTTTTGGCTAGAGATGGCTATATATACAAAGGGATTAGTCTTTTACGATAAATATATTTTGGTTGGTAAGATATATATTTTTACCAATCTTAGTGTGTTCGGATGAACCGAATTCGATTTTAAAATAATTGTTATGTGAATCGTTAAAGAAAAGTTCATACATCTGTATCGGTTCGCCAGCAGGTTTGGATATGGGTCTTGAACCCATTAACTGTAGATTTCGTTCACGAGATAGAGTCTTCATAGATATTATATCTATAAATTTTGCTTGATTCATGGTTGATACGGCGGAGGTTCCTCGATTGCTACATGTACAAATTGTCCGATCAAATGTGTAAAATCGTCCGATGAGTAGGTATATATATATTTCTCATCCCATAACAATAGTATCTTATATAGTATTATTTCCGCACGTGCATTGTTGGGTAACATTTCCACTTTACGACATTCAACCACGTGATATTCATTGTGTGAAAAATACTGTGCTAAATCTGTCAGTATTACCAACAGAGGATTTTCTTTTGTACCTGCTATCATTTTGAAAGTGTTCTAAAAAAATATGACTTCTAACGTATGTTTATATATCTTTCCCTGCAACGTTTTACGATAAATATTTTGGGGGAATGTGTAATGCATTAAGTCAACAAAAAGATTAAAAAAGATTTACATGTATAATCGTCGGAGCGCGTTTTATAATATTGATTTTATCATTCAACCTATGAGAATACTCCGATATTTTATTAGGGAATTAAGGTTAACCAATCAGGATACCCCATTTTTTTTAACGTGTTTTTTATAAACGTTTGTTCCTAATTTTTTTAGTCACAATATCATGATGGCTCGTGTGAAGCAGACTCATAAAAATGTGGAAAGTGGAAAATCAATTGCTCGGTTTGAAAGTAGAGGAAAAGATATTCCTAAAATGTTAAAACAGCGTCGTCTAGAGCGACAAGAATATCGTAATAAGGCTCGGGATATTTCAGATGGTGAAACATCATACCGTCAAGAAATCAGAGGAACAAAGAAAGTCAAACATTGTACAACTAAAGACAACATTGCACAGTCGCAATTAAATTTCGCTGTACCGATAGCTCAAGAACAACCCAGTTACATTCTACAACCGCAAGCGAAGTATAACGCGTCACCACGGCAAGCAAAGATAACGTCTCTACCCCAACAAGTAAATTCATCTCTACTAACGCAAGCGAAGTATAACGTGTCGTCGTGGCAAGCAAAGATGCCGTCTCTACCCACACAAGTAAACCATCTACCTCCTCTACTATCGCAAGAACAGTATAATATTCCTCTTCAAACACCGCAAGCAAAGTATAATACATCTCCTATTCCACCGCAAACGATCTCACCGCCACGACCCGAAGATGAATTAGATAATTACATATACGATATGCCCATTGATTTCTTCGGCCAAATCCCTATTCCTTCTCCTGCGAATTTAATACGAATGTGTGATGAAATGGTACCCGTTCAACAAGGAAAACAATTATTACAAATTGTGGATGAATTAGCAAATGCTCTTTCCCCAACATTATCTCCTATTCCTCTTTCACCACCACAACTACCCCCACCACCTAATTCACCCCAGCCATTATTTCCAGTGTGTGAAGAAGAGGAAGAAGAAGAAGAGGAAGACGACCGAGAAGTATTGAACGATCCACCATTGAAGAAAAGATGTTATAAACGTTCGTTAATATATATGAAACGTGAAAAAAAAGGCGATGAACATCATGAAGAAAAACGAATGACAATCTATTCGAATTATGCTCAAGATATTATTTGTACACAACGCGATAAATATCGTGAGTTAGAGGGTCTCTATATTGAGAAACTATATATAAATAAACAATATTTGCAATGGCGTTCTAGAAAATTTACGAGTGACCTTATGGAAAAACGATATATAATGGATAATAATAAGGATTTGAAACGAAAGACAGATTTAAAAAAAAAGAAACCGAAATGTATAAAATGATATTGTTCTAAATAAAAATATCAGTAATGTGAAAACATGGAGGTGTGGAATGTCATGGTAAAAGAACTGGCACGTTTTGAAATAAAAATCAATAAAAATATGGAACAAAGTGTGTGGAAATGTCTTGACGAACATGAGAATTTATTTAAAAATATTATTGCCTATTTAAAATGTCCACGTGAACTTTTAGATGTCTATAATCGTATGGATCGCCATGAAATTGGACAAATAATAGCATTTTTTGCTTTAATCCTGTGTTTTTTTAGATATAAACACATTGATAATGAGGAATATTATATCAAAATATTTGTACGTCAAACAATTTTAGATTTTAGAAATTCACATCTTAAATTCATTTTATTCCCCCATGATAAAAAACACACGTGGTTTTGGTTGTGGAATATATTCTTTGAATTTTTTAAATTAGTCTAAATACAATTTTTCAATACTCTGTATTATAATGTCAGGATCTTCAAAGTTAATATTATATGATTCTATAATACTCTTAATAATAAAAGTAGTTGATGTACTGGTATTAGATGTAATCCTTACCCTTATAGAATAATTATATTATATCCATATGCGGGGGGTAATATTGTAAACTAAGGGGGGTATTATTTTGTATAATACTATTATTTTTAACTTGATCTGATAATAAACTGACTTTAAACTTATAGGGTTTACTTGTCTTATAGAATAATTTAAACCAATAAGAGTATTTCTGACAATTTTTATAACAACAGGTACAGGGTGGGGTTTTCGTTAGCATCAGCTTAACAATCTTATCGAGATTAAAAGTATAAACCCTATCGTTACTAGTTTTAAGTTTTGATATAGGGTTATGATTTTCGCAAAAGAAAATAAAACAGCATACAAGTTGATACACTATTTTCTCAAAATTATCTAAATTATGTTGATAATAAAAAGTAGCCTTTAAATAAAACGGATCTATAAAATATAAATAAATACAGCAATATGTAAATTCATGACTAAAACAACGATTAAGTCTATGTAATGTATTACAAAGATAAGACCCTCCATACCCTATCGCTTTGGGAATTGTAGTTTGCTCATCATTAATAGTAATAGAAATAAAGTGGTAAATATCATTTCTTGGGTAATAACTGTTTTGAATTTCGATAAAAAAATTATCAGAATGATTATCATTCAAATGAAAAATAGATTTCATTAATGTTTGAGAGGGTATTAATAGTAATTTGTGATAACGCTCACAGAGTTTTTCACCATAAATATAATATTTTCGTTGTGTATGAACAACGGGTATTATATAGTGTTGTTTATCTGTTAAGATTCGCCAATCCATACATTCATCTTGATGCATTTCAGGTTTCATTTTTTCAATATAGGCGTAGTCTTTATATCCCCGACCCATTTGTCTCGATTCAAATTCCATACATTCGATAATTCCCCCATAGTAATAGTCACATAAGTCACAGACGGCAAATAATAATCCAATGTATCGGTTACGAAAATGTTGTATATAATACACAATTTTCAATATCGTCTTAATATTGAGGCCGTGGTCATTAGCTTCTGCATAGCTTCTTTTATCACCAATGTTTAACGACATTCTCAACAACGAATGATGGAACGCGTATGTTAAAGAAATCGACTTGTATATATACTATTTTCCCATTCTTATAATATATATTTCTATATGTAGAATTTAACACGATTTTTGATCAAAATTTGAAAAAAGTATTATCCCCTCGCCCGGCGCGAAGCGCCGGCCGAAGGCCGAAGGCCTGAGGGCGAGGGTGCTAATATCGACCGGCGTTTAGTCCCTCATCACGGATTCCAGGCGTAATGTAGAGTCACTTCCAGTTTCCTTGTATATATATATATATATATATATTCAGGATCAACGTCGTCGATCATGCGCGGCATTGGAAAATTTGGCCCTGGTAACGAGATATAGACAGAAGCTTATTGGTAGACCTGAGCCCTCTGCATTTGAATTAATATTTAAATTGCAAACCGTCACATGATTGCGAATGCAAAAATTGAAACGGTATTGAAACGGTTTTTTGGTGCGTTAAATTTGGCGTAATTTAAATTTAAATTGACGCCAGCGCGACAAACCGCTTTCCGGAAGAAGCCGCCATTGACGGCGAAATTTATATTGCCATAAAAACCTACTGCATCCGATGATTTTGTGAGGAAATGGCAATGTTTGTTTGTAACAAACATTACTATAGATATTATCTGCTGATTTCAAGCCGAAACTGTAGTGTTGAAGGACAAGATAATCAAAGACAGACACAAGTAAAAGGTAAAAGGACTATTATAATTATGTACATTGTGATTCTCACCGGTCTGTGTTGAGCAATTAATTTGCCTTTTCTGCATAGTTTTTTTGGTTAGGGTTAGCAATTTGGTTAGGATTAGGGTTAGGTTTAGGATTTTGGTGATATTTACTTGCATTTCGTTGAATTCTAAGAGACTATAGCGTCGTACGGCTACCGTACGAATAGCCATTACCTCGGCTTCAGTTCAGTTCAGTGCTTCACTTTATCGTTTAACTTTTTGACTTGACTCGCTAATTTTAATGTTATTTAAATATTGTACACTGTATTGTGTATTTGCTCGAAGCTCCGAAATCTAATAGACACATTTTGAAATACTTAACAGAGAGATTGGGAAAATTTGAAGGTGTGTAATGTTTTGAATTTTCAAAACATATATGTATAATATTTTGACAGTTGGAATTAAATCCATGCAACAATGGCCAGTCCTAGCCTGTTTAAAATATATACCTTTGTTCTTTATAATACTGCTGAATAGTAAGTGTAGTACAAATTTTGGAATTGCATGTACAGTATGTTTATTATTTTTGTGTACCTCAAGTTATAAATACTATATGTTTGATAATTAGCCTATATATACAGTAGTTTAGGGTGAAAAAACATGCATACTATTGCTGTGTTTATATGACCTGGGCCTGGCCTACAATTTTGTAGCAATAAACAAGCATTACTATGTATACTTGTCAGTGTTAATAATTAATATATACACTGCTGTAGTGAATAAGGGAGAGCTCGGGGGGAAACAGACAATACAGTACATGGATGATTGTCAAGCAAGCTCATATCCTCAGAAAAATTATTGTGTGTCCGGACAGGGATAACTTTCTGATTTCCAGTGAGATGCTCTGACCATTGAGCTACCAAGACTCAGATGGTGAGTGAACGTTACATTGATGTACTGATTCTATTGATATAACAGCAGTGTATATATTAACACCCAATCATTAGTCATTACTGAAATATATAGTAACTGCTGTGCATAGGCAGTACATATATCATTAGAACCAGTGCATCATTGTAACGTCTCTCCATCTGAATCGCGATGGCTCAATGGTTAGAGGCCATCACTGGAATATTATGTTTCTGACGATATGATCTAGACGTCCATGTTTTGTACACTGGCATGTATTCCATATATAATCTGTGTTTACAGTACTCCATCTATAGTACTATAGTACACAATGCCATATATATGCTTTGTTACATGGCAAATATGGTATCTGCAATCTGCATTAGGCATTATTATTAGTAGTATTATTGTCAATGCATTATTATTATTATTAGTATTAATAATAATAATAATAATACAATAATAGTACAATAATATTTATACAGGATAGCCGGGTCTTGTTTTCTAACAAATTACAGTTGTTACAAATTTCAACACATATTCATCAATGTACAGTTCAATGTTACAAA
Organism: Chrysogorgia sp. JL179-B06; assembly: GCA_035772405.1. Lineage (NCBI taxonomy): Eukaryota > Metazoa > Cnidaria > Anthozoa > Scleralcyonacea > Chrysogorgiidae > Chrysogorgia > Chrysogorgia sp. JL179-B06. The sequence continues at coordinate 2,133,432 of JAYKKM010000301.1, read as the reverse complement.
AACTAATTTTAACTCAAAAGTTGTATATCCTTCACATATATTTGGCAATAGATAATGGTGCTATAACATGTATGAACAGATTAATTGAAACATGGAAAATAGCTCTTTAGTGGTAGATATGATGTTAAAATGCCATGGAATTTCTAACTAGCATTACACAATGTAACTTGCTTCTAAAACAAGAGGTACAAAACTTGGGATTTCTATTAACCAATCAGTTTCAAGTCCCAACTTAGGAAAGATCAGTTTCCCTGACATGCCTAGAGACCTCTGATTATGACCATCAATATTTAGTTATCCATATTCCTGCCAGCTCCACATCACAGTAGTCGAATGTGGGTAGAATTATCAACTTACTGTTACTAAATACTGCATTGATTATTTCGTGAGTCATCAATATTGTGATAAAAGTAATTTCTTTCTTAGTGATTGATGGTAGAACAGCAGTAGACCCCCACTATTCTGTTTCTGCACTCAAAAATTAAAAAGTTTGGACTGCATGTATTTATTTTGATGTCCTATGAAACAATTAAATTCAGACAATACAAAGCTGAGAGATATTGTCCACTGAAAATTTATTTATTTTGGCAAATGAAGTGGCTATTATCTAATTCAAGTAATTTAAAACCAAAAGAAGTACTGTACTGTAAGTTTCAAACAGCAATTGGGCGAGGGGTTGTTGCGTATACGTATTTCTAGTTGTATGTATAAACTAATCCCACGAGTATATAATATATCAACTGATTTGACGTGTTTTAGAACAACATTAGGGATTCGTGTCGTTAATCCCACAACACAACATTGCGGCAACTAATCCCCAAGTATTTGTTTAGAAGGAATCGCTAATTATGGATTCGCGTCTCTAATTCCCACAGCACACGTTCATTGTACACGAGTATCACAAATCATCGGGATGACATGAAAGCTTTAATCAACGAACTCTGATTGGTCAAACTAATCTACCCACAGTAACGCATAGTTACGCAGGATGCTATTATAAAACCCGATGTCGAAAATAATTAATATCAGTCTGAGTGTAGGAGAGATGGCAAAAATATTTGAGAAGAAGAGCAGCGAAATTAAAGAAGCAGATGACTACATCCCGTTAGAGACAAACCTCCAGGAAGAATCTGAAGGGACGACTATCGAAGAGTTGTATGCGGGTAAATATAATTGTGCATTAAACAAATGTAAAGAAGAAATATCCCAAGAACGACAGAAATTATTTTTATCGCGTATCACACATATAATGGATTGTGAATGTTACCAGTTTAAAGGAGAGAGACCCAGTTATCGTGAAGTAACTCTTCTCGAACTTCAAACGAACAAGTATTTTATTTATCATTGTTATGATGGGAAGTTAAAACCCTACAAAGAACTAACTCGAAGGGAACGGTCTACTGTCTACTATCAATATCGATGTCATGGTTTAGACTATTTATCTGAAAAAAAATCAAGAGATTATTTTAGTCAAAGTGAACTTATAAATAGATTAAGTTATTTATTTCGTAATGTTTTTCCCCCGAATGCTATTATCGGATATAAAGGTGGTGATAAAGAATCGTCGTTAGTTAAAACACTTCAAGAAAAAACTATTTTACATTGTGTGAATCTTGAATATTTTGGAATTGAGAAGTACGATTATTTACTTTCGTTTTATAATCTTAAACCAAGAAATTGTTGGTATCATACTAGTGAACCCACATGTTTATTGTATCATTGTAGTTTGTTTGAATGTCTTTTATTTGCTGCATGTTTGTTTCGTAAATTAGAAGATTGGGATAATGAACGATCGGTACTAGCTATGTATGATAAGGAGTTTAATTTTTAAAATTTTATTCTCTCCTGAACATTTTACCTAAATAAAAAAATACACTTTTTGATTTAAAAAAAAAATATTGAATGTATTTTCCTTTTATTTTTAGAAACACAAAGATTGTTTAAAAAATTATCAAAAACACATTTAAGAAATGTTTTTATTATAAAAATAAAACGTACATTAGAACGTTATTATTTTGTTAATGATGTACATGTTATCAAAAACACTATTTTTGTTAAAATAGAAGGAGAGAGAAGTTTTAAAAAAATTAAGATGATCTTAGCAACTCTTTGTACATTTAAATATATAAAAAATGATATCATTGTACGTATAGTATAAATAAAACGTTCTTAATTTTTTTTCTCTTATTGGAATTAAAAATGAGTCAGAAAAAAATCATCCATTATAATGAACGTTTTTGGCTTTTGAATCCAAGAAAAAATGCGACAGTTGCTTTAAAATCAGCAAAAAATCTATATGAGTTTCAAGAAGTTCCTTGGCAACGCGGTGTAGTACCAACGAGTTTTCTTGACGGTCATAAAATTAAAACAAATAGTCGAAAGACAGGTGAATTTACTGATTTTTTCATTGACATTTAGTGACAATAGAAAATTTCAAACAGATACACAGAATTATCGTACGGGAGAATTAGAAGCAAGAAAAAAAAATTGGTATAATAACGAAAAATAATTCATAGTATTGATGTAAAACTTAAAAATAATATTCTTGAAAAATATCGCGATGCATTAGGATGGAGTATTGTTCAAGTTAAAAAAGAGATATTCGAAGAGAGTGGTTTAGGATCAAATATTGGACAACCTAGTAAATATTATTTTGCTCCTAATCAATTGTTTATTGATCCTGAGAAAAATTTCTTTAACGATGATCAACGTTTTGTAGATTTAGCTTATAATTTACCTGCTGACGAAGATTTTATATTGATTCAAAACATACAATTTATAGATGATCATTTTTTTATAAAATATGGTATTAAAATTGGTGAAGCTGATAAACCCTATAATGAATACGATATTTCTATTGTTTATTCTGATGGATATACGTAGATATGTCTATATATAAAGATCGTTTTATCAAAGAGGGGTACGTGTCATGGCTATGTTTCAGCGAGTACAAAATCAAGAGGGGTATAAGATTTATCATGATTTAACACAATATAGTTATGTGGAATCCGTTTATTTTTGGAATTTAGTAGGAAGTATGGAAATTGAAAAATCAAGATATCATCTACTAATATCTATTGCTGATTATGAAACATATTTACGGTATAAATTTATACTGGAAGTAGAATGTTCAAAAAATCCCAAAATGTATGTTATACATCAAGAGGAACACGATATTCCAGAAGAATGTTATGAATTTCTTCGTAAAATATGTGAAGCATGGAATGATGATCTATCCCCACGTATCAACGACAAAAGAATTGGAGAATATTTACAGATACTAGATTATGATAGAAAACATTGTTTTAGTTATGAGTGTTTTAGGAGTATTATAGCCTTATATTATGATTTTTGGGTTTATAATAAAACTATAAAATACACTTGTATAAAATGTAAAGGGGAATGCGAATGTAATGGGGATTACCCTAATTTCATCAGTGTAAATTTTAATGAAATAAGAGCTTATAATGTAGAAAAAATATTCAATGGACAATAACCTCTTATGTAACGAAATAATACACTGAATGTATGTTTTTTATTTTAAAATTAATACATTAAAAACTTTTCAACATGGTTTCTGGGTTTATGATATACAAGTCCTCCTTTTTGAAAATGTCTTTTGATTTTTTTTAGTTCCTAGTTTTGCCAATAATTTTTACTACTTTAGCTTTTTTTTTTAAGCTCTTTTTTAAAATCGTTTATAAAAAGTTTGCCGTATTTATTGACTGTTTTATTTCCTCCACGTTGCCTTTTTTCCCTTTAAAAATACCCCCACGTTGCCTTTTTTTTCCCCTTAAAATCACCACCCCGTAATTCTCTTATTCTTCCTACCATTGTTATGAAGGTTGTTTTCTCTGCCAATAGTTATCACCATAGTCTGCAAAAAATTTCTTCATGGGCTTTTATATGTTTTATACTTTCTAAATACATTTTTTTTATTATTGGGATCGTAAACAAAATCGGAATTATTTTTATATATAGAACCGGTTTTCCCATTATTCGCATAAACGTGCTGCGGCGTGAGTTCTCAAATAAGCATCGATACAAGTGTTTGCATCGTTACAAATACTATATACAGCATTAGTGTTTTTACCATATTTACGATCCAATTTGACCTGTGTTGTTTTTTGACCCGTGTAATAAGAAATATTACGATCGGGTTTAAAAGGTTTTTTCCAAGCAAATAATCCTTCACCCGCATTGGGGATCGTTGATTTCTTGATACGTAAGTTATTTTGTTTTGCTAAATGAATCCAACATTTTTTTGTTTTTGCTGTTCGTTTACGACATCTTATTTTTTTTAAGGTTTTACTTCTACATTGAAGAACGTGACGTATACTTTGAGATTTATCATTGCGTCTTTTTTTTCGAGGTAACTTAACTCTTACCATTTTGTTTTAAAATATAGTTTTTATTCCTAAATAATCATTATTTTTTTCGTGTCTCTGAATAAATTTTACCAAACAATCTACTTTATAGATAATATCTTCGGGGCAGTTATATATGTCTTTTTTTAATTCTGTTATTCTTTGATTTAAAATCTTTGATGATATGGGTATTATCTTCTTTATCTTCTGTAAAATTTAGTAAACATTCCCTTAAAAGATACGGCGTAAATAATATTGCAGGATCATTATCTTGAATTTCATAACCGATATAAGGTAAATTAGACGCTTGTAAATAAATTTCAATATACACAATTTCACTCATATTTTTTTTTACTCTCTTTTTTTTGTTTTAGTTTTTTTAAATGGGTTCTTTATTATCAAAAAAAAATCCCTCCTATACTTACGTTGACATGTATTAATATACAGGATTCATACGATGTTACTATTGATCGTGTTGATGGAGAAGACGAAAACATAAATAAAAATAAAACGGCGTGTTTTTCTTGTTTTAGAAAAAAAAAAGAAGATGAATGATGATCAGAAAAAATTAAAATATAGTCAAAAAGATATAGATAAAATTGTAAGTTTATTTAATAAGAAAAAAAAAAGTAAGAAAAATGAAAAAATAGACGATTATTTTTCTGTTAATCATATAGAAACTATTAGTAGAGAAAAATTTAAAGTCACTGAACAACATTTTTCTTTGGATGTTTCACGGGAAAAAACGGTTAATTTTATTAGTTTTATTCAATCGTTATCGTTGGTTTTTTCTTATTTAATTAACATTGCACGGGCAAATGTAAAAAGTGATGACGATTATGTTAGATTTATCTTTAGTAATGCGCCAAAAAGTTTTTTCTCTACAGCCGTTTTACCCGTGAAAGACTTTGACGTTAAATATTTCTTAAATATTATGGAAAAATTTATGCAGAGTAATAAAGAAATAATAGCTAATGGATGGAATAGTAAGGTAATTGTTCAAACTTTTCCCGCAGGAATAAGTACAAATAAAAAAAAAATAGTGTACTAAGGAAAAAAAGTATTTACAATAGTTTGAATAAGGGAGATGCTACAGATAAAGGCGGTGTGAAAAGTAATGTAAAAAAATATGGCCGTAAATTTCGCACGGGTGTATTTTATATTCTTAGCCATGTATTATTTCGTACAGTGAAAGATTGTTGTTTTGCTTTAGCAATATTAGTGGGTTTATCATTTTTAAAACAAGACTATAAATATTTTATAATGAAAAGAAAACCAAATAAACCCGTGGATGATTTATTTACGTGTGAAGAAATTCGAAATGTATATCGGGAATGTGGGATACCCGAGGGTAATGTTGATGCTACACAGTTTAATTTTGTATATAATAATTATTTAAAAAAACAGGGTGTTGATTTGTTAGTGTATGCTGACACTCATTCCGATAATATAATTTATGATTCACGAACTGATAGTGAAGGTAATCTTATTAAATTGACTAATGAAATTGTATGTTTATGGTTAAATAATAATCATTACGATGTAGTCTTAAGCATAAAGGAATTTTCTAAACTCAGCACCAGTTCTTTTTGTGTTAAATGTATGAGTTATTTTACACGTCATGAATATGTCGATAATCACCTATGTGCTACAAATAACTTAACTTGTTTACGATGTTATAAATATCCGAATAAGTGTAAAGATAAAAATAATAAACTTATTTGTAGCAGTTGTGATATAATTTTTTATGATGAAAATTGTTTTACAAATCATTTAACAAATACAATTTTTAAACCTTCTCATAGTAATTATAACCGCTTAACACCGTGTCAATATTTTTTTTATTGTAAAACCTGTAACAAAATTTGTCCTCGATTCTTTTTCATTTTTTCTAATAAAACAGTTAAACATGATTGTAGCAAAATTTTGTTTTCATTGTGACAAATACATGAAACAACCTCATTTTTGTTATGTGAAACCCCTTTCACTTGAATATAACAAGAGGAAAGAAAGTGAACCCACTTTATTTTTTTTTGATTTTGAAACAAAAGTAACCGAAACTAAATTGCTCGTACCGTTTTATTGTATCGTCCAAAAGGTATGTAAAAAATGTCAACATATTGATTTGAAAAAACGATCAAGAAATTATCGATAATACTATTGAAAAAGTTAGTTGTTGTGGGAATAGACAATTTATTTTTGATAACAATGTTATTGAAACTTTATGTGAATTTATGTTTGAACAAACAAATTCCGTTTGGATAGCTCATAACGGGGGTAGATTTGATACTATTTATATTTTAAAATATTTTTTAGAAATAAAACAGATAATGCCGAATACTATAATGAACGGTACTAAAATAATGATTTTAATAATTAAAGAACAAAATATTAGAATCCTCGATAGTTTTTTGTTTTTTAGTATGAAATTAGCGGATATTCCAAAAGCAATGGATCTTCAAGGGGAATGTAAGGGATTTCATCCTTATGAATTTTACGATTTAACTTATGAGGGTGAAATTGTAGATCGGAAATTTTTTGATACGAAACATATGAATACAGCAACACTTAATGAATTTGAAAAATGGTATTTAGAAAAAAAGAAAGAGAAATATATATTTCGTAAAGAGATTTATTATTATTGTTGTAGTGATGTAGATATTTTAAGAAAAGGATGTGTTAAATTTTCTACAATGATAGGTACCATAGGTCATATCACTCCCTTTTATGCAAAGAATTGTATTACGATTGCTAGTTTAGCTTTGAAAGTGTATAGACTTAATTTAAAAAAAAAAAATTGTGTAGGAATTATTCCTGCTTCGGGGTATAGGGGGGGTGTAAAACAGAGTTTAATTGCTATTGATTGGTTAGATGAAATTAATCGAGAATTAGGAGGAAATTTAGAATATATCTGTTCACAAAATGGGGAGAAAAAAAATTCTAGGACGTTTTGTCGATGGTTTTTATAATGAAACGATATATCAATTTCATGGTTGTTTTTATCACGGATGTCCCAAATGTTTTGACCCCTATGCATTAAACGTTCTTACAAACGAAAAATTTCGTAATTTATATGCAAATACGCAACGTTTTTCTTGGACAATAAAAAATGCCGGTTACAAATTAATCGAGATGTGGGAATGTGATTATTTAGAAGAAAAAATATATACACAGAAACAATTAATTGAAAAGAAAAGAAAATTTTATCCGTTTACTCCTTTAACACCACGTGACGCATTATATGGGGGGCGAACTTCCCCCGTATGTTTATTTAAAGAAACAAAACCCAACGAACGAATAAGTTACGTAGATTTTACATCGCTATACCCTCATGTACAAAAAAATTATGATTTTCCTGTGGGTCATCCTACTATTTTACTGGGCGAGGATTGTAATAAAATAAAAATCAAGGACATATTTGGTTTAGTAAAATGTTGTATTTCACCTCCTCGAAATATTTACTTTCCTGTTTTACCCGTTAGAATAGATGGGAAATTATTATTTCCATTATGTTATAAATGTGCTGTGGATAAATGTAATAAATGTGAACATAATGAAAGCGATCGATACTTGACGGGTACTTGGACTAGTGTTGAGATTAATGTTGCTATAGATCAGGGATATAAAATAATTGCTCTTTACGAAATATATCATTTTGAACGCAAAGAAAAAATCTTTTCACAATACGTAAATCAATTTTTAAAAATCAAACAAGAATCTTCAGGAATTCCTACGAATTGTTTGAACGCAGATGGAAGTAAAAATGATGATAAAATTAAACAGTATTGTAATGATTATTTAAAAAATGAAAATGTTTTTTTTAGATAAAGACAAAATAGAGAAAAATCCCGGATTAAGAACTATTGCAAAAACATTTTTAAATTCGTTATGGGGAAAATTTGCTCAAAACGAAAATAATACACAAGTGTGTTTTTTAAACGATTATGAAGAATTATTAAATATTGCCAATGATAAAAGTAAAAAATTAACATCGATGGAATTTATAAACGAAACATTATTACGTTGTACATATGAAAAATTGATGATGCAACAACCCCTCTAAAAACGGGAAATGTAATCATTGCATGTTTTGTTACTGCATATGCACGTTTGAAATTATACGAGTTACACGTTAAATTAGACGATCGCGTTTTATATTTTGATACAGATTCTGTTATTTATATATCTGATGAAAATAATTATACTGATGTTAAAACGGGAAATTATTTAGGAGATTTAACGAATGAATTAAATGAAAATGAATGGATAACAAATTTTTGTTCAACGGGTCCAAAATGTTACGCGTATATAACTAATTTAAATCAGGAATGTATTCATGTGAAAGGTTTTACTTTAAAAAATGAAACAATAAAAGAAAAATTGAATTTTTTATCCTTGACACAATGTGTTAAAAATCAAGATCAGATCATCGAAATTAAATATCACAATAAAATATGTAAAGATAAACTTAATCATATTTTTATTGAGGATGAAATAAAAAAATTTTCATTTACATTTAATAAACGTGTTGTTAAAAATAATTTTAATACGATTCCGTTTGGATTTTTAGATAACTGAAATGAACAATGTTTCATTACCATTTCAACACCCTTTTATGTTAACGTTATGTGGTCCTAGTCAAAGTGGGAAAACATATTGGATATTACAATTATTGAAAAATATTAACATTATGATTACACACGCAATTGTTAAAATTGTTTATTTATATTCAATTTATCAACCTCTGTACGCTGAAATGGAAAAAGTTCTTGCGGAAAAAACAGATATTAGTGTTGAATTTATTGATTGTCAAAAGGGTATTCCCCGCATTACCGATATACAAACGAATACCCGTGAAAATACGTTAATAGTATTAGATGATCTCATGTTAGTTGCAACATCATCAAAGGAAAATCTTGAAAGAATAGATAATATTGCAACTCAAGATGTCCATCATCGTAATATTAGTGTTATTTTTACATGTCAAAATTTAACATATGGTAATGGTAAATTGCGAAATTTACGTGTCAATAGTCAATATTATGTTATGTTTAAAAATTTAAGCGATTATAATAATATGTATACGATATGTGATAATAAAAAAATTAATAGAAATAGATTTAATAAAGTATTAAGTGAAATTAATGAGAAACCCTATGGTTATTTGGTATTTGATAATTGTAGAAAAGGGTATGAAAATTGTAGAATTAGAACCAATGTATTTCCACATGAATCAACGATAATCTATGATTTGTAAATAAATGTAAAAAGAAAAATAAAATGTTTGTTAAAAAATAAAAAGTGTTGTTGAAAATCGTTTTTTTTTAAAGTATATATAGTATGGGGTGTGTATATTGTGTATGAACTTTTTTTAAAAACATGGCAAGAAGACGATATAGAAGCAGGAGGGGAATTATCCTTAGAAAAAAGAAACAAAAAGGGGGTAGTGCTCTAGATATTTTTGGACCTTTGGGGTCGTTAGTTGGAAATCAATTGGGAATTGGGATTCGAAAAAGAAAAAGAAAACCAAAAAGGACTGTTCGAAAAAGAAAACAAAAAGGAGGTTATAATTTGCGCGGTTATGATGGGTTGTGGGGCTTGTTAAAATAAAAATCCATAAATCACTGTAAATAATTAATTTTTTTGTTTAATTAAAAATTGGCATTATTAAAACTACAACATGACTGATTGTTATTACTCTTACAATTTTTTTTACATTTTTTATTATATATTCCTACGAGTACACTACCTAAAATTCTTTCTATTTTTTTTTTTAATTTAATATCGTTTTTTAATTTAATACGTTCATTTTAAAATATTTTTTGTTTATTATTATTTTCGAATTCATTACGACATTGATTGTATAAATATAATAAACTCCAATTTCCACACACGGCTGTATTTTTGGATTGTAATTGTTTACTTTGAATATATTGAAATGTTAGTCCTTTTTTTACACTATAATCATACCAATATTCACGTTTATAAAACGAGACATCTTTTGCAAAACTATCAAAAAAATTCATATGTTTTTCTTTATCCACCCATATAGCAATCCAATGTTGACCGTTTTGATCTGCTTCATCCGTATTCCAAATCCAACACGAGGGATAATAAATTTTTTTAGGAAAAATATTTGCAGGAAATGTACCCAAATAATATTTATTTAAAAACTTATTTATTTTTGAAATTTTATTAATCTCGTTCGTAAATAAAAATTGGGTTAAAAAACAATGTAAATTCATGGATTTTTGCGTCGCCATTTTCTTCGTGTTGTATAGGGGGGTTTTGAGGGTATAGGAATGTGAGTGGTGAGTGATCTAGATGGTTCTTCGTGACTCGCAAGACCCGAAGGGGTTTTTCCCAAATTTATATAACGTTGTCGTAATTTTATATTTCGTATATAATAGGCAGGCATATGTAATTTTTTCAATTCTTTTAAAGCAGCCATCTGCTTTTGTTGTGTAAGATTGAACATGTTTTGTTTGCTGACATTATGCGTTAAATCGTATAATAAATCATGATGGTTTATGGCAACACCGTTTATTTTTATTATATCTGTACCCCCAATTTTAATTTTTTTCCTTTCAAGAAATTCTTTTATTTGTTGGCCACTTGCCACAGTCGGTGTTTTCCTTACCTCGGGTGATTCATCATTGGTCACCTCATTTTCAAGTTCATTACTTTTTCTTTTCATATTTTGTTGTCTTTTTAAAAAACTAACCATACTCTCTGCGACACGTTGATCATTATTAACTTTTTTCATTTCTTCTTTCATTTTATTTTTACTTTCAATAAGATCGAAATTATTTTTATTGTTAATTCCCTGCAATAATTTTTCGTTTTCATGATCAGTTTTGATTAAATCTAAAATTTCATTTAATTTACTCGGATTAATTAATTGCATTTTATTTACTTCGGTCATTTTTTTTTATTTGTTGGTTAAGTAATTTGTATGCTTTTTGATATATGTTGATTATACGAAAATCCTCAGATAATAATATTTTTAAATCTTTTTCTTTTATTTTGTTCTTTGAAAACTTATTCAAAATATATTTATTATCACTGGAAAGTTGGATAGAAATTTTTTTATTTAAAATATTTTTAGCAATGTATTGTAATTTATTAATTAATTGAGAATCTAACAACGTATTTTTTTTATCAATATCTGCTTTAAGATATTTTTTTAACGATGGTAAAAAATCCTTTTTTTTTTTTTCAAAAGCTTTTTTCTTTATTTTATTTAATTGAACTAATGTTTCTAAAAATTTTAAATCATCTTCGCAACTTGATGAAGAAGAAGTAACGGAACTTTCACTATCCATTTCATCACTAACATCATCGCTAACAACATCGCTATCATTTTCACTATCATCCTGCTCATCATCATCATCTCTTGAATTATCATTTTTCTCGTCTTTTTTTTCCTCTTCTTTATTTAATTCATCATTTTTTTCTTCATTCATTTTTTTTATGCGTAAACTGAAAACGGTGGAAATACAAGAATATGTTCACGATTTAGGGGTATTTTGTTAATAACTGTTTTTTTTATTTTTGGTTTTTTTATTCTATTCTTTGTTGTAATGGGTTTTGTGTTCTTCATTTTTTTTGTACATCCCCTTGTCACAAATGTTGATAATTAAATGCTGTGTAATAATCTTGCAGGGGTATTTAATCCTACACTAATTTCATTTCGAAATTCACCAACAAATATTAACGCCCCTACAACTGTATTTTGAGAAAAATGAAAATCCACATTAACATTTCCCGACGGTCTAATGGGTAATACTGCAAGATGAGAGTCTCTATTATCTGTTAAATCAAATGCTAATATAGAATACCCGTTTATAAAGTCATTATAAGTCATGGGCATTTCTGAATAGTTGTATTTAATACCGAACGTAATTTTGAGTAAGCTTCAGCTTGATTTTCTATTCTCCCGACAACAGCGTTATTTACCGAAACTTCAACATTATCATAATTAGGCCAGTTAAACTCAAAAATATTATGAGTATATGATCCGTCCCAATTTGCTAATGGTGAAAATACAATATATAAACGTGTAGGAACGCTACCATTAAACACATCGATTACTTGATGCGAATTTCGTCCTGCAGCTACTGATTCAGTAATACAACGATAATTGGTTGTATAATATAATGTTTCTTTATTATGGGTCACCATCCCTATATTTAGAGCATTTGATAATTGTTTTTTGGGTTTAAATACAGGAATTTTTATTTTAAAATCATCTAGGGTAATTATAGTAGCAGCAACGGGCATATCAGCATGATTGGCACCCATCATTACAATTGTATTTAATGCCCGCGTTAAACGTAATTCAACTTTATACGCTGTAGGAATATATATTTCAGCACCCCCTTCGCTAAATAATGAACAATCAATCTCATCTATCAAATACTGTGATTGATTTTGAAATGCCTGTATTTTTTGTCTCCCCCCTGTATTTACGACAGCAGTTCCATTCGTGAAACCCGCGATACTGCTCATATGTGCGGCTGTATCTAAATATGCTATATTAAGCTCTTTAGAATCTTTATATCCCGACGGTGTTTGACGCATTATAAATTGTATCCATGATGCAAAATGTGCAAAATTATCTGATGGTGTAATTAAATTTTCATTTATTTTTAATTCTTTTGTTTTCCACATTGTACGAAGGGGTAATGTAATCATCGAAAACCCCGATGCTGCAGGTGCTATAACTCCAGCAGCATTTCTAATCGATACTCTAGCCATTATTTTAGCATCGCTTGTTTTCATTAATCCAACGGCGTTCCCATGTCTTGTAAACGTGTATACTGACGATTGATTATCGACAGGCGTTGCGATAATTTCAGTTTCACGACATTCCGTAAACGTATCATTATAGGGTGATGAAGTAAAAAATTGTAAAGGTTCGCTAAATAATATGTCATTTTTTTCCACATCTTCAATTTTTTTACTCATTTTATTTTTTTTTAAACGTTAATTTTAAGAATATTTGAAAGTGTTCCCAACACTTGAGGAAGAAACATACCCAGTGCCAATGCTCCACCAAAACCTCCTTTTTGTATTTTTCTTCTACGTTTTCTTATTCCTCTTTTGTTTTTTCTTTTTTTGATGTATTTTTTACGCGTCATTTATTTTATTTTTAAAAAACAACAATACCTACAACAACAATAAAAATAATAATAATATACACAACATTATGATTTTTTTATATAACTTTTTTTTTATTTATACTTTTTTTTTACACAGTCTATCTATTTTGTAAAAAACGTATTACATTTGGATCTATTTTTTTTCTCTTTTTTTTATTATCACTTGTATAATAAGTATCTAAATTTAAATTTGAGGGTAATCCCACACCCTCATTTAATAAAATTTCTTTCTTAGTTGGATTTTCTTTATTTTTTCTTTTCACAACAAAATATGATGAGGAATAATTTTTTCCACGATTTCTACCGTTTAACAATTCAGTATAATCTTCTATGGATAGTTCATTTATTTTTTCAGTCATTATTTTTTTCTTCAAATAAATTTATATATATATCTTAATTTCTTCACCTTTTAACGGCACGTTATTCTCATAGTTAATAAAGAACTGTAGTGATTGTTTAGCCTCTTTATCACTCATAAATAAAAAATAGGGGAATTTTTTTTTTTCATCATTTAATGTGTATAAGGATTTTTTTCGTCAATATAAAATAATTCTTTTATAGTATATATAAAACGTTGTGTTGCATTGGAAATAATAGTAGATGAAGAAACTGAAATCGTTCCATTATTAATTTTTTTTGATTGTGTTATTGCACTGAAATCCATTTTGTTTGCACACGTAATTCGAAATGAATTTTTGATATTTTTATATTCAATCGAATTTAAATTCCATAAAAAATTTTTCCCACTATTTACTAACACGTAAAGAGAAAAAGGATAAAATATTTTATATTCTTTAATTATCATTTCCCCATTTTTTTCTTCAAGAACAATCAAAAGCATTATGTTGAATGTATTAAACAATCAATACTAAGCGTTCCTGAATCAAAAGGAACTAATTTTCCTGTAGTATCTTTAACTTTAATATGAATTTCTCTTATAATGTCTTTTTTTAATTTTCTCAATGATTTTGGGGGACTATAATAAACTAATTGTCCATCCCCCCCCACCACCTTGTCGATTCCATTGAATGGGTACTGTTGTTAACAATTCGGAACAACTATCACCAACTAACCCCAGTTCTAATTCATCACAATATATAAACATTTTATTTAATCCGTCGGATACATCGGGTAAGTAATCAAAATGTTTAGAAAAAAGGGTTCGAGGTGTAGGGTTATCTTTTTTTATTTCAAAACAAGAGAGGTACGATTGCAAGACCTTTTTCATTTTTTAAACCTAGCATAAAAGCTATTTTTTTTGAAAATAATATATTAATCTTTTGATTAAAAGAAGCATATTGAATACCCTTTTTTTCTACCGTAGTCTTGTTAGATAATCGAAATTCATTTACCTGTAACCCATCGGCTGCTTTACGCGCATTTTCATATACCCAATACTCAATCTCAACATTAACATTAATAATTACTTTCCCATTTGACCCGATGGTAAAAAAAATTTCAAATCCTTCTAAGATATTATTTAAAAATATAATTAATGAAGACAAATCATAAATTCCGTCGGGTATAATAAATTTATCCGATGTAAAAACGAACTCACTGTTTGCGTATACCGAATTATTATTTTCTTCAGGTATAAAATTCTTATAGGTTATGATAAATGAAAAAAAACATTCATCACCAACAATATTTTTAGTTGTTTGAGGATAACAAACTTGTAAAACTTCTAAAAAACATTCATTGTTCAAAGCATCAATGGGTTGTGCAATTTTCATTTCAAAATCATTAATCAAATTCTTTTGAAGTCCTCTTGATATTGAATTACTAGCAATGTGTAAATTCATTTTTTTTTTTAAAAACTTGTAATTCAGCAGGATAAAAAATTCCTTTAATTTCTTCACGTTGTTCGTCTTCTAATTGATATGTAACGGGATCGGTGATAAATACTTTTTTAATAAAAAATATCTCATTTGTCCATCGTCGAAGACTGCTTTTTTCAAAAATATTATTTTTTACTCTCGCAATACGTACACGAGTACCTTCACGTATCAGATCTTGAGTGGGAATAGGATAATTTAAATGATCACGTACTATTTTATTTTTTACTTTACGTATTTTTCCTTTTTTTTCTTCGCGATAAATTTCAAAAGGTGTTGCACCAGCTAATGCTTTATGTGGGGAATTATTATAACGCTTAACAATAAGGGGTAAATACTGAATATAGTCAAATTCTCCAGTCATTGTTAAAACACGACGAACCATTGTTTTTAAAGTTCCAATTACACGTTCCACATGGGATGCTTTTATTTCTCTATTATACGTATGAAATACTTCAAAATTATATTTTTTACTTAATTTCGTACGTATATCTTGAAATTCTGTTCCTTCATCACTTTGAATTTTAAGAGGGGCTATTCCTTCTTCAATAAGAATACTTTCAAATTTATTTTTAACATTATTAGACGTTTTCTTTTTTATTAATTTTACCCAACAAAATCTTGAAAAAATATCAATACACACCAACCAATAACGATATTGATTATTATATCGGGCTAAATCTTTATTTTCAGCCAAATCAATTTCCCATTGTTCATTATTTTTATTAACAGCATATTTCAAACGTCTATATTTTTTTTTACTACTACTATGTAATCTATAATTAGAATAATCCTCATCAGTTAATGTCTCTCCTTTTAATAATCTTGAAGCTTTTTCAATAAAGTCAGCAGAAAATTTAGTTTTTTTCTTTTTACTCATTTCTATAATAAAGAAATACAATAAGTATAGTATTCTTCAAGTTCATCAACGAGTTCTTTATCGCGTAATATTCCCATAAAATCAACTTCTATATTTTTACAGGCTAACTCTTTATTTATAGTATTACCGTACAAACATAATGTATCTTGTATATTTTTACAACATCTAAAACGATAATAAAATATTTCTGAAATTACTGATGGATTTAAACGGTGACAAACCTCATCATCATCACTTTCTACTTTTATTTTCTTGATCTTTTCGACATCGTTGGCGTCATCATCGTCGTCGGTAAGTGGGGATTTCTTTTTCTTCAATACTCGTTTTTTGACGGGAATAGGTTGGGATTTATGACCTGTCGCATGATTATACTTTCTTAAGGCAATAATATATTCATCCAAGGAATCTTTCTTTTTTATATGAAAACTACCCCAGTCATCTACCCATACGATTTCACTTTGCGTTGCGTTGTTGTTGTTGCTGGTTGTCGGTGTTGGATCATCGTCAAATTCCATTGCATCGGATAATTCGTTATCTTCATGTTGATAACAAATTTCCAAACCACCCCACGCATCTGTACGAACAACCAAACGGCATGTTTGCTTTTCCAATTTTCAAATCTTACCACTTCAAAAAATATCTGCACCGATTTCTCTTGAATGCTAATCTTATTAAGAACATTCAACAATGAAGGAATATGATCTTTTTTCACTTCAACAGCACTATTGTATGTGTACTTGTCACATCTTTTATTTGTCGGATATGCTTTGGCGAGAATAGCATTACCGTTGATTTTTTTTACAGACAAATCTGTAATCGATTGCATTTTATAAAAATGGTCATGTTGTTGTCTCTCATAAAGTTCCACCATCTCTGAATCTGTTCCCGAGTGAAGGGTAAATGATGAATCACTGTAGGGACTGTGCTTATTTTATACCCTCCGCACAATTTAAAAAAAATTGTATTCCATCACAATGAAAAAAATTTTATTACACTAATAACCAACGTTTTATATCAAATAAACTATTTTGTTT
The DNA here is from genome assembly GCA_035772405.1 of Chrysogorgia sp. JL179-B06. NCBI lineage: Eukaryota > Metazoa > Cnidaria > Anthozoa > Scleralcyonacea > Chrysogorgiidae > Chrysogorgia > Chrysogorgia sp. JL179-B06. The sequence goes on along the minus strand of JAYKKM010000301.1, from coordinate 2,116,152 downwards.
TCTTTGCATAACTCCTAAAATTTTACATAACTTTCTATGTTGTTTTTTTGTTTTTATTTTACATTCTATTTTATTTTCTAGAAATGCAACAAGTGCTTTCCCTATTCTTCCATTTCCATCGGAAAAAGGATGAATGGTTTCAAAAATATAATAAATCAAAACTGATATATTTTTTCTTTGATAGTTTTTTACGTAAAATTCATCTAAATGTTCCATATATTGTTGAATATATAAAGGATCAATCCCCTCATGAAATCCAACAAATCTTTTTTTTTGACTGTAATGTCCAGCATTCGTTAAATGGGCCATAGATATTTCATGAATAGTTTTACAACATTCACTTATTTTCCATTTTTCATTTTTTTCCATATAAAATTTTCGAAGGGCAAAACAAAATCTCCCACATCTCATCCAAAATTATTTTTCATTTTCTTCGTCTTCTTCCATTCGTATAACATCATACGCAAACACTTTAAATGTTATACAATCTTTTAATTCCATTTTTTCTACATACACGTTTGTTCACTAATACGTTTATAAAAAATATCCCAATTAACATTCGGTTCAGTCAGTTCGTCTTCATATATAGGATTTTTTGAAATTAAATTATAATTCAATGTTGTTTGTATATATTTTCTTATCATAGTAAATAAATCTTTTACTTCATCTTCAACCATTATTACATGTGCAAATATTTTCTCATTATACTTAAATTCTCCCATTCCCCCATAATTTTTTAATTGCGCATCGACAGGATGTAATAGTGGGTTTTCATTTAAATCATAATTACGTTTGTTTAAAATACTTAATTTCAGGGGATCAAACTCAAAAAAATAACTTTGACGCGTACAATTTTTATACCGACATTTATCAAAGGATACTTTACCCATTTTTATATAATATATAAAATTCCAAAAATCATATCTAATATTTTTTTCAGAAAGACCTTTTTTTTGTCTATTGAGAAATCTTCCCATAGGGTTATGTTCACGACAATAAAATATAAAACATGAAGTGATCATGATAATATTTTTAGTTGAACTACAATAAACATAAGAATTGAAAATACTAGGTGCTACCATTAACAAATAAATATTTAAAAAAAGATTAAAATCACCTTTCTCGCGCTGTATGTGCTTAAATTTGCTTACTAAACTTTCTTTTCCATAACCCAGGGTATAAGATATGTATTTTCTTTCAAAAGTTAGCTTTTGTAGAAAATATGTATAATGGTACTTATCTTTGGATCTTAAACATTGAAATAAATCTGAGTCGTCGATTTCAAGGGGTAATACAACAAATAATTATTTAAAACAATCGGGAAATGAAAAAAAACTACAGCATAACGTGTCTGATTCAACTAGTATAGTACGTCGTTCAAGACATGATCTCTTCAAGGAATATTTTCTTTGACTTGTTTGTAAATTCGGGATCAAATAAGAGAAACGATCTTTTAGAATAAAATGCGATTCCATTCCATGGGTTCCTTGGCTTTTTTTCATATTAACGGTATAACTTTCTCCGAAGGGGTGATTGTTGTTTTCACATTTCATCCTGGGACATGTGATATATTTTCCACGATAATAATCAAATAATCCACATAACCAAAATAAATATCCAATTTCTCCTTGGTTAAAATATTGAAAATAAAGAACAACTCTTAAAATTGTTTCAATCATAATGCTGTGATTTTGAAAGATTTTTTACTCTTTATATATCTTTTCAAATTCATTAAGCTAAATAAACATTAATCTAAATAAAATAAAAAACATTGTGTTTTCTGGTTCATTCTTCAGTTGAATCTCATGCAAGCAATATGTTAAAACCCAAACAGTATGATCTTCACTATCTTAAAGAAAATTGTCGAAATCAAATATTTATTGTACGTAAATGTGAACAAATCCTAAATCCATGCTTTCCTATGAATCGATTATATATAAATTTGGAAGTTATGGAGTATGCAGAAAATAAAAAGCTTAATTATAAACAATATATAACAACACATGTGGCAGGAGATTGTGGTATACATAATTTCATAGATCAAGAAGTGTATATAAATTCTTTTTTTTTAAATAAAAAACGCTTTTCTCGATTTATTTTGAACTGTTTTATTTCAAATATTTAATTCATTAAAATTACATAATTCCCCACAACAATCTAAATATACATGTTGTTGCAACATAGATTTATCAAAATGTATTTTACTTATTAATTTTACAATATAATTCCCATTACTGCTACCATAAATCACATTAAGTAAAGATAATATATTTTCATCTTTAATAAGAACTAAATAAAGCTCTTCACCATCAAAATTTTCACGAAAATGATAATTTACTAATCTAAATCTTGAATCCTTACATTTACCATACAAAAAACGTTTTTGAATAACATGGGATATTATTTATCTCAAAACAATCAAGAGTCGAAATTAACGTGGGTAATCTCGGTTCTCTATCAATAAATACTACATGTTTTCCCACTAACTGATCATAAAATGACATAGTCCAGCTAAAACCGGTTATTAAAAATCTATAATATCTTTTTCCACCATATCGTTTCCGAAATATAGATTGTTCATTTTTATCTTCCACATAAATGTTAAAATATTTATAATCATAATCAGCACATCTAAACTGATAGGGATGCTCTCTCCATTCCAAAAAATAAAACGTTGAATCGCGTGTTTTTTCTATCTCAAACAAATCAGCATGTAATAAATATTGAATGTCGGGATAAAGAATTTCATCAAAATCACGCTCTCGTACAGCCATTTAAATCTTTTTAAAAAAAGCGTCTTTTCTTCTATTCGTCTATTTCCACAGAAACATTCACTGTATATTTCCACCGTTAAACTCACAACCAAACATGATACTCATATCGGAGCCAAGAGTTTACTCTCTAGTCTTCTTGTCGAGATTAGAGTCTGCTGAGAAGTTTAAAACACAGGTATTCGCAGAAGTCTCACCATCTATTAGAAAGACAGGTCAGTTACACACAATATACCTAGTTGTCAAGTGAGTACTGCAATAGAAGATTCAAGAGTGATACCACGCTGTCTAATCATCTTGCGAATCATCTTATAGATCATCTTAAATCATCTCATCGATAGAGTACTGCACGCAGTATCATCTTGTAGATCATCTTATAAATCATCTTAAATCGTCTCATAGATAGAGTACTGCGTGCAGTATCATCTTATAGATCATCTTAAATCGTCTCATAGATAGAGTACTGCGTGCAGTATCATCTTATAGATCATCTTAAATCATCTCATAGATAGAGTACTACGCGCAGTATCATCTTATAGATTATCTTAAATCATCTCATAGATAGAGTACTACGCGTAGTATCTTGTTTGTAAATCATCTTATAAATTGTCTCACAGACCATCTCACAGTTATCTTACAACTATCTCACAGATTATCTCACAGATAGAGTGCTGCGCGTAAGTATCATCTTATAGATCATCTTAAATCGTCTCATAGATAGAGTGCCGCGCGTAGTGTCTTTGATGATTAGACAGCGTGGTATCACTCTTGAATCTTCTATTGCAGTACTCACTTGACAACTAGGTATATTGTGTGTAACTGACCTGTCTTTCTAATAGATGGTGAGACTTCTGCGAATACCTGTGTTTTAAACTTCTCAGCAGACTCTAATCTCGACAAGAAGACTAGAGAGTAAACTCTTGGCTCCGATATGAGTATCATGTTTGGTTGTGAGTTTAAAGGGGGGCGTGATTCGCGCCCCCCTTCAAACACCTCTCGTTTGACCTTGTATGTGTCGTCAATGTGTACGTCTATATAGACCACTCTCATTTATTTGTCAAACTTGTCTATTCTGACACTCGAAATCTCAGGTCCCAATTTGGGACTTGAGATCTCGAACCTTTCTTTTCTCATTTTTTTTCTCATCAACGGCACTATCTAATCACATCTGGGAATTGAAAGAGAAGAACCATGACTACACAATCAAATGGACAATTTTGAAGCGAGAAAAATCGTGCAACAGCGGAAGCAAAACATGCAACTTATGCATTACGGAAAAATTTTATATTTTATACGCGGATAAACGGTTTTTATAAAACAAAAGAGTTGAATTGATATCTAAGTGCAGACACGACAATACATTTTATGTAAGCAACGGTTCAATTAGGAAAATTCCATGCAATTTTATGCATGCAACATTAGGTTATAATTTTAATTTTATGCAAATAATCAGGTACTATCTATATAAGCCCCCCGTTCTTTGACATGTTCTTCAGTCTGATGATCGCCTTGAGCGTGAAACTCGAGTAAATGTTTTTAACTTTTAATTGTAAATAAACCATTTTTAACTATATATATATATATATATATATATATATAATATATATATATATATATATAATATATACATATATATATATACATATATATATATATATATATATATATATATATATATATATATATATATATATATATATATATATATATATATATATATATATATATTATATATATATATATATATATATATATATATATATATATATATATATATATATATATATATATATTTGGCATTTCACTCGATCAAACTACATGTTGAAAGGATTTATGGTGAAGGAAAATTTCGAGTGTTGGAATACATACATTTTACGACCAAACCGGGACCAGTTGCGAAAAATGCAACTTAGTGGCCTTCCGGTAGGAATTGAACTCGATCAAACATGTAGTTTGATCGAGTGAAATGCCAAATATTACCTATAATATACCCAGAATCTTATCCCGGCATTACCACCATATATACAGAACTCGTGACTAGGCTCTCGGCAACGGCTTCCGTAGCTCAGTGGTCAGAGCACTGCACTAGCAATCGCAGGGTCGCGGGTTCAATTCCAACCGGAAGGCCACTAAGTTGCATTTTTCGCAACTGGTCCCGGTTTGGTCGTAAAATGTATGTATTCCAACACTCGAAATTTTTCCTTCACCATAAATCCTTTCAACATGTAGTTTGATCGAGTGAAATGCCAAATATTACCTATAATATACCCAGAATCTTATCCCGGCATTACCACCATATATACAGAACTCGTGACTAGGCTCTCGGCAACGGCTTCCGTAGCTCAGTGGTCAGAGCACTGCACTAGCAATCGCAGGGTCGCGGGTTCAATTCCTACCGGAAGGCCACTAAGTTGCATTTTTCGCAACTGGTCCCGGTTTGGTCGTAAAATGTATGTATTCCAACACTCGAAATTTTCCTTCACCATAAATCCTTTCAACATGTAGTTTGATCGAGTGAAATGCCAAATATTACCTATAATATACCCAGAATCTTATCCCGGCATTACCACCATATATACAGAACTCGTGACTAGGCTCTCGGCAACGGCTTCCGTAGCTCAGTGGTCAGAGCACTGCACTAGCAATCGCAGGGTCGCGGGTTCAATTCCTACCGGAAGGCCACTAAGTTGCATTTTTCGCAACTGGTCCCGGTTTGGTCGTAAAATGTATGTATTCCAACACTCGAAATTTTCCTTCACCATAAATCCTTTCAACATGTAGTTTGATCGAGTGAAATGCCAAATATTACCTATAATATACCCAGAATCTTATCCCGGCATTACCACCATATATACAGAACTCGTGACTAGGCTCTCGGCAACGGCTTCCGTAGCTCAGTGGTCAGAGCACTGCACTAGCAATCGCAGGGTCGCGGGTTCAATTCCTACCGGAAGGCCACTAAGTTGCATTTTTCGCAACTGGTCCCGGTTTGGTCGTAAAATGTATGTATTCCAACACTCGAAATTTTCCTTCACCATAAATCCTTTCAACATGTAGTTTGATCGAGTGAAATGCCAAATATTACCTATAATATACCCAGAATCTTATCCCGGCATTACCACCATATATACAGAACTCGTGACTAGGCTCTCGGCAACGGCTTCCGTAGCTCAGTGGTCAGAGCACTGCACTAGCAATCGCAGGGTCGCGGGTTCAATTCCTACCGGAAGGCCACTAAGTTGCATTTTTCGCAACTGGTCCCGGTTTGGTCGTAAAATGTATGTATTCCAACACTCGAAATTTTCCTTCACCATAAATCCTTTCAACATGTAGTTTGATCGAGTGAAATGCCAAATATTACCTATAATATACCCAGAATCTTATCCCGGCATTACCACCATATATACAGAACTCGTGACTAGGCTCTCGGCAACGGCTTCCGTAGCTCAGTGGTCAGAGTACTGCACTAGCAATCGCAGGGTCGCGGGTTCAATTCCTACCGGAAGGCCACTAAGTTGCATTTTTCGCAACTGGTCCCGGTTTGGTCGTAAAATGTATGTATTCCAACACTCGAAATTTTCCTTCACCATAAATCCTTTCAACATGTAGTTTGATCGAGTGAAATGCCAAATATTACCTATAATATACCCAGAATCTTATCCCGGCATTAACCACCATATATACAGAACTCGTGACTAGGCTCTCGGCAACGGCTTCCGTAGCTCAGTGGTCAGAGCACTGCACTAGCAATCGCAGGGTCGCGGGTTCAATTCCTACCGGAAGGCCACTAAGTTGCATTTTTCGCAACTGGTCCCGGTTTGGTCGTAAAATGTATGTATTCCAACACTCGAAATTTTCCTTCACCATAAATCCTTTCAACATGTAGTTTGATCGAGTGAAATGCCAAATATTACCTATAATATACCCAGAATCTTATCCCGGCATTACCACCATATATACAGAACTCGTGACTAGGCTCTCGGCAACGGCTTCCGTAGCTCAGTGGTCAGAGCACTGCACTAGCAATCGCAGGGTCGCGGGTTCAATTCCTACCGGAAGGCCACTAAGTTGCATTTTTCGCAACTGGTCCCGGTTTGGTCGTAAAATGTATGTATTCCAACACTCGAAATTTTCCTTCACCATAAATCCTTTCAACATGTAGTTTGATCGAGTGAAATGCCAAATATTACCTATAATATACCCAGAATCTTATCCCGGCATTACCACCATATATACAGAACTCGTGACTAGGCTCTCGGCAACGGCTTCCGTAGCTCAGTGGTCAGAGCACTGCACTAGCAATCGCAGGGTCGCGGGTTCAATTCCTACCGGAAGGCCACTAAGTTGCATTTTTCGCAACTGGTCCCGGTTTGGTCGTAAAATGTATGTATTCCAACACTCGAAATTTTCCTTCACCATAAATCCTTTCAACATGTAGTTTGATCGAGTGAAATGCCAAATATTACCTATAATATACCCAGAATCTTATCCCGGCATTACCACCATATATACAGAACTCGTGACTAGGCTCTCGGCAACGGCTTCCGTAGCTCAGTGGTCAGAGCACTGCACTAGCAATCGCAGGGTCGCGGGTTCAATTCCTACCGGAAGGCCACTAAGTTGCATTTTTCGCAACTGGTCCCGGTTTGGTCGTAAAATGTATGTATTCCAACACTCGAAATTTTCCTTCACCATAAATCCTTTCTATATATATATATATATATATATATATATTATTTGCTCTAACTATATGTTGTTGAGCACTCTTTGCATTTCGTAGACCAAAACCTACACGTATATATATATATATATATATATATATATATATATATATATATATCTATATATATATATATATATATATATATATATATATATATATATATATATATATATATATATATATATATATATATATATATATATATATATATATATATATATATATATATATATATATATATATATATATATATATATATAAAGGATTTATGGTGAAGGAAAATTTCGAGTGTTGGAATACATACATTTTAAGACCAAACCGGGACCAGTTGCGAAAAATGCAACTTCATGGCCTTCCGGCTGGAATTGAACCCGCGACCCTGCGATGCTAGTGCAGTGCTGTGACCACTGAGCTACGGAAGCCGCATGCCGAGAGCCTAGTCACGAGTTCTGTATATATGGTGGTAATGCCGGGATAAGATTCTGGGTATATTATAGGTAATATTTGGCATTTCACTCGATCAAACTACATGTTGAAAGGATTTATGGTGAAGGAAAATTTCGAGTGTTGGAATACATACATTTTAAGACCAAAGCGGGACCAGTTGCGAAAAATGCAACTTCATGGCCTTCCGGCTGGAATTGAACCCGCGACCCTGCGATTCTAGTGCAGTGCTGTGACCACTGAGCTACGGAAGCCGTTGCCGAGAGCCTAGTCACGAGTTCTGTATATATGGTGGTAATGCCGGGATAAGATTCTGGGTATATTATAGGTAATATTTGGCATTTCACTCGATCAAACTACATGTTGAAAGGATTTATGGTGAAGGAAAATTTCGAGTGTTGGAATACATACATTTTAAGACCAAACCGGGACCAGTTGCGAAAAATGCAACTTTAAGGCCTTCCTGCTGGGAAATGAACCCGCGACTCTGCGATGCTAGTGCAGTGCTCTGACCACTGAGCTACGGAAGCCGTTGCCGAGAGCCTAGTTACGATTTCTGTATATATGGTGGTGGTAATGCCGGGATAAGATTCTGGGTATATTATAGGTAATATTTGGCATTTCACTCGATCAAACTACATGTTGAAAGGATTTATGGTGAAGGAAAATATCGAGTGTTGGAATACATACATTTTAAGACCAAACCGGGACCAGTTGCGAAAAATGCAACTTTAAGGCCTTCCGGATGGGAAATGAACCCGCGACTAGTAGTATAGAACATGGGGGTACCAGGCCACTTTCAAAAAAAACGAGTCGTTTTTAAAGAATCATCATATTTCATCGTTTCTGAGCATGTGGTGGAGCTATTATATAGTGATGTTGATGCGTGTGGTTGGGTCATTATATAGTGATGTTGATGCATGGTTGAGTCATTATATAGTGGTATTGGCACGTGTTTGAGTGGTTATATACCATAACTTAGTGGGGTGGTACCAGGTCACTTTTCAAAAAAAAACCGAGTCGTTTTTAAAGAATTATATTTATTTCTGGCGGTACCAGGCCACTTTTCCAAAATTGGATTTGTTCTAAAGTATATATGTTTTCTCATGTGTGGGTACATGGTAGGATTACTATATAGTGGTGTTGGCACGCAGTTAGGTGGTTACGCACTACAACTTGGTTATGTTTGGTGAGGATTGTTGCAGTTCAGTCAGGTGGGTCTTGGTATTGGTTCAAATATATTGTTTCGATACAAGTCGTTTTACGAGTCGTCTCGAAATGTGTCGTTTTTAAATTGTCTTGAAATGTGTCGTTTTACGAGTCGTCTCGAAATGTGTCGTTTTTAAATGTGCATCTATATCATACTACATATCTTATTATATTTAAAAACGACTCGTTTTTATTATAAAAAATGGATCTGATTCTTGGAAAATCGTGTATATTCTAGGAAATGGATCTGACTCCTGGAAAATCTAAAGATTCCTAAAAATAGATCTGATTCCTGGAAAATCGTGTAGATTATAACGAGGATAACACCTCTGAATTTCTCAAATGTTTTTTACTCCTTACATGTCTCCACTTAGAGTTAAAGCGATATAGGCTATCACACGTTTTACATATCCAATTATGAGTTCTCACCCACTCTTTGGTTAATACTCTATTAGCCTCTGCAGCTTCTTCTTTAGTTTGGTAAATTCTGTGTCTCGTCATTATATAATACCGTATGTTTTATTATACTGAGAAACGAGTCGAAACAGGACCACCAACACCCCGTTTTGGGACCTTGGTCAAAATGACCCTTCTATCGATCACAAACATACTATCAGTAGGGGGTCACATGTAGTGTCTTAATATTTTACTACTATTTGTACGCTACTAAGACATCTTAATTGTCGTCTTCAAAGAGGGCGTCGAAACGACGGGGTTTAAAAAACAAAACCATTCACAGTCTATATATCAGAACCAGCGGTGTGTCAGTCGATGAGAAAAGAAAGGTTCGAGATCTCAAGTCCCAAATTGGGACCTGAGATTTCGAGTGTCAGAATAGACAAGTTTGACAAATAAATGAGAGTGGTCTATATAGACGTACACATTGACGACACATACAAGGTCAAACGAGAGGTGTTTGAAGGGGGGCGCGAATCACGCCCCCCTTTAAACTCACAACCAAACATGATACTCATATCGGAGCCAAGAGTTTACTCTCTAGTCTTCTTGTCGAGATTAGAGTCTGCTGAGAAGTTTAAAACACAGGTATTCGCAGAAGTCTCACCATCTATTAGAAAGACAGGTCAGTTACACACAATATACCTAGTTGTCAAGTGAGTACTGCAATAGAAGATTCAAGAGTGATACCACGCTGTCTAATCATCTTGCGAATCATCTTATAGATCATCTTAAATCATCTCATAGATAGAGTACTGCACGCAGTATCATCTTGTAGATCATCTTATAAATCATCTTAAATCGTCTCATAGATAGAGTACTGCGTGCAGTATCATCTTATAGATCATCTTAAATCGTCTCATAGATAGAGTACTGCGTGCAGTATCATCTTATAGATCATCTTAAATCATCTCATAGATAGAGTACTACGCGTAGTATCTTGTTTGTAAATCATCTTATAAATTGTCTCACAGACCATCTCACAGTTATCTTACAACTATCTCACAGATTATCTCACAGATAGAGTGCTGCGCGTAAGTATCATCTTATAGATCATCTTAAATCGTCTCATAGATAGAGTGCCGCGCGTAGTGTCTTTGATGATTAGACAGCGTGGTATCACTCTTGAATCTTCTATTGCAGTACTCACTTGACAACTAGGTATATTGTGTGTAACTGACCTGTCTTTCTAATAGATGGTGAGACTTCTGCGAATACCTGTGTTTTAAACTTCTCAGCAGACTCTAATCTCGACAAGAAGACTAGAGAGTAAACTCTTGGCTCCGATATGAGTATCATGTTTGGTTGTGAGTTTAAAGGGGGGCGTGATTCGCGCCCCCCTTCAAACACCTCTCGTTTGACCTTGTATGTGTCGTCAATGTGTACGTCTATATAGACCACTCTCATTTATTTGTCAAACTTGTCTATTTGACACTCGAAATCTCAGGTCCCAATTTGGGACTTGAGATCTCGAACCTTTCTTTTCTCATCGACTGACACACCGCTGGTTCTGATATATAGACTGTGAATGGTTTTGTTTTTTAAACCCCGTCGTTTCGACGCCCTCTTTGAAGACGACAATTAAGATGTCTTAGTAGCGTACAAATAGTAGTAAAATATTAAGACACTACATGTGACCCCCTACTGATAGTATGTTTGTGATCGATAGAAGGGTCATTTTGACCAAGGTCCCAAAACGGGGTGTTGGTGGTCCTGTTTCGACTCGTTTCTCAGTATAATAAAACATACGGTATTATATAATGACGAGACACAGAATTTACCAAACTAAAGAAGAAGCTGCAGAGGCTAATAGAGTATTAACCAAAGAGTGGGTGAGAACTCATAATTGGATATGTAAAACGTGTGATAGCCTATATCGCTTTAACTCTAAGTGGAGACATGTAAGGAGTAAAAAACATTTGAGAAATTCAGAGGTGTTATCCTCGTTATAATCTAAACGATTTTCCAGGAATCAGATCTATTTTAGGAATCTACATGATTTTCCAGGAGTCAGATCCATTTCCTAGAATATACACGATTTTCCAAGAATCAGATCCATTTTTTATAATAAAAACGAGTCGTTTTTAAATATAATAAGATATGTAGTATGATATAGATGCACATTTAAAAACGACACATTTCGAGACGACTCGTAAAACGACACATTTCAAGACAATTTAAAAACGACACATTTCGAGACGACTCGTAAAACGACTTGTATCGCGAAACAATATATTTGAACCAATACCAAGACCCACCTGACTGAACTGCAACAATCCTCACCAAACATAACCAAGTTGTAGTGCGTAACCACCTAACTGCGTGCCAACACCACTATATAGTAATCCTACCATGTACCCACACATGAGAAAATATATATACTTTAGAACAAATCCAATTTTGGAAAAGTGGCCTGGTACCGCCAGAAATAAATATAATTCTTTAAAAACGACTCGGTTTTTTTTTGAAAAGTGACCTGGTACCACCCCACTAAGTTATGGTATATAACCACTCAAACACGTGCCAATACCACTATATAATGACTCAACCATGCATCAACATCACTATATAATGACCCAACCACACGCATCAACATCACTATATAATAGCTCCACCACATGCTCACAAACGATGAAATATGATGATTCTTTAAAAACGACTCGTTTTTTTTTAAAGTGGCCTGGTACCCCCATGTTCTATACTACTGCGACTCTGCGATGCTAGTCATGCAGTGCTCTGACCACTGAGCTACGGAAGCCGTTGCGGAGAGCCTAGTTACGAGTTCTGTATATATGGTGGTGGTAATGCCGGGATAAGATTCTGGGTATATTATAGGTAATATTTGGCATTTCACTCGATCAAACTACATGTTGAAAGGATTTATGGTGAAGGAAAATTTCGAGTGTTGGAATACATACTGTACATTTTAAGACCAAACCGGGACCAGTTGCGAAAAATGCAACTTTAAGGCCTTCCGGCTGGGAAATGAACCCGCGACTCTGCGATGCTAGTGCAGTGCTCTGACCACAGAGCTACGGAAGCCGTTGCCGAGAGCCTAGTCACGAGTTCTGTATATATGGTGGTAATGCCGGGATAAGATTCTGGGTATATTATAGGTAATATTTGGTATTTCACTCGATCAAACTACATGTTGAAAGGATTTATGGTGAAGGAAAATTTCGAGTGTTGGAATACATACATTTTAAGACCAAACCGGGACCAGTTGCGAAAAATGCAACTTCAAGGCCTTCCGGCTGGAATTGAACCCGCGACGCAGTGCTCTGACCACTGAGCTACGGAAGCCGTTGCCGAGAGCCTAGTCACGAGTTCTGTATATATGGTGGTAATGCCGCGATAAGATCCTGGGTATATTATAGGTAATATTTGGCATTTCACTCGATCAAACTACATGTTGAAAGGATTTATGGTGAAGGAAAATTTCGAGTGTTGGAATACATACATTTTAAGACCAAAGCGGGACCAGTTGCGAAAAATGCAACTTCATGGCCTTCCGGCTGGAATTGAACCCGCGACCCTGCGATGCTAGTGCAGTGCTGTGACCACTGAGCTACGGAAGCCGTTGCCGAGAGCCTAGTCACGAGTTCTGTATATATGGTGGTAATGCCGGGATAAGATTCTGGGTATATTATAGGTAATATTTGGCATTTCACTCGATCAAACTACATGTTGAAAGGATTTATGGTGAAGGAAAATTTCGAGTGTTGGAATACATACATTTTAAGACCAAACCGGGACCAGTTGCGAAAAATGCAACTTTAAGGCGATCCGGCTGGGAAATGAACCCGCGACTCTGCGATGCTAGTGCTGTGCTCTGACCACTGAGCTGCGGAAGCCGTTGCCGAGAGCCTAGTTACGAGTTCTGTATATATGGTGGTAATGCCGCGATAAGATCCTGGGTATATTATAGGTAATATTCGGCATTTAACTCGATCAAACTACATGTTGAAAGGATTTATGGTGAAGGAAAATTTCGAGTGTTGGAATACATACATTTTAAGACCAAAGCGGGACCAGTTGCGAAAAATGCAACTTCATGGCCTTCCGGCTGGAATTGAACCCGCGACCCTGCGATGCTGGTGCAGTGCTCTGACCACTGAGCTATGTATTCCAACACTCGAAATTTTCCTTCACCATAAATCCTTTCAACATGTAGTTTGATCGAGTGAAATGCCTAATATTACCTATATATATATATATATATATATATATATATATATATATATATATATATATATATAATATATATATATATATATATATATATATATATATATATATATATATATATATATATATATATATATATATATAAAGGATTTATGGTGAAGGAAAATTTCGAGTGTTGGAATACATACATTTTAAGACCAAACCGGGACCAGTTGCGAAAAATGCAACTTCAAGGCCTTCCGGCTGGAATTGAACCCGCGACGCAGTGCTCTGACCACTGAGCTACGGAAGCCGTTGCCGAGAGCCTAGTCACGAGTTCTGTATATATGGTGGTAATGCCGCGATAAGATCCTGGGTATATTATAGGTAATATTTGGCATTTCAGTCGATCAAACTACATGTTGAAAGGATTTATGGTGAAGGAAAATTTCGAATGTTGGAATACATACATTTTAAGACCAAAGCGGAACCAGTTGCGAAAAATGCAACTTCATGGCCTTCCGGCTGGAATTGAACCCGCGACCCTGCGATGCTAGTGCAGTGCTGTGACCACTGAGCTACGTAAGCCGTTGCCGAGAGCCTAGTCACGAGTTCTGTATATATGGTGGTAATGCCGCGATAAGATCCTGGGTATATTATAGGTAATATTTGGCATTTCACTCGATCAAACTACATGTTGAAAGGATTTATGGTGAAGGAAAATTTCGAGTGTTGGAATACATACATTTTAAGACCAAACCGGGACCAGTTGCGAAAAATGCAACTTCATGGCCTTCCGGCTGGGAAATGAACCCGCGACCCTGCGATGCTAGTGCAGTGCTCTGACCACTGAGCTATGTATTCCAACGCTCGAAATTTTCCTTCACCCATAAATCCTTTCAACATGTAGTTTGATCGAGTGAAATGCCTAATATTACCTATATATATATATATATATATATATATATATATATATATATATATATATATATATATATATATATATATATATATATATATATACAGACGGTACCTTTCGGCCTTTTGGGCCTCATCAGTGTAGTGCTGATGAGCAGGATGAAGATAACTGCTATTTGCAGTCACCCTTGATGCACACAAAATGTGGGACATCAAAAACCATGCAAGAGCGCTCAAACTGCAAGCAGTAAGCGTGCGCACAATGCGTAAGCGACAATGGTTCATCCTGTAGAGCGCTCAATATGACCTAAAGGTCATAGAGCGTATCTAACTACAGACAGTACGGTTTCGGCCTTTTGGGCCTCATCAGTGTAGTGCTGATGAGCAGGATGAAGATAACTGCTATTTGCAGTCACCCTTGATGCACACAAAATGTGGGACATCAAAAACCATGCCAGAGCGCTCAAACTGCAAGCAGTAAGCGTGCGCACAATGCGTAAGCGACAATGGTTCTAATAACTAATTGAGATTAACACGCCTTATACTTGTCCCGATCTTAGCCTTGAAATGGTACTAGGAAAAAAACTTCGTTTGAATCGTTCGGTTCTTCATTTAAATAGAGTCCAAGTGTTCCTAAGATTATAATTATGTGTACGTTCACCAGCCTGGGTTAATATTGCGAAATTGGACCGCCTTTTTCAATTTTCTTGATGGTTTTCACGCAGAGGTTGGTACGTCTGTCATCTAGCCTAGGGCAATCCAGATGTTGTAATGCTTCTCTGTACGAGCGACCAGGTTGGATAATTCGCAAAGCTCGTTTTTGGACTCTCTCCACTTCTTCCGAGAGGTAGGAGGGCAGGCTGTTATGCCATACTACACAGCAGTATTCTAAGATAGAACGTATCAGGGCAACGTAAATGGTGAAAAGGTCTTCAGCAGGAACGCCCCCCCGATACAGTACACGTAAGATGTTCAGGCGTTTAGACGCCTTCGAAACGGTTGCGCCAATGTGTTCGTTCCATTTCAGATTGCTTTGAAATATTTAAGCCAAGCACTTTGTGTGAAGTAACAGGTTCCAGCACTTGCCCATCTACTTGCAAAGGTGGAAGTCGAGGTGTCTCTCTAAAAAAACAAATCCGTAACTCTTTACACTTTTTCGTGTTCAGCTTCATCCAATTATTGGACGCCCATAAGCTAACGGCATCAAGACTACATTGCATAGTTGAGTTACTGTTTCTTGCTAACCCCTCAGATATTGAGACATCGTCCACGTATTTCCACGTTGCAGTTTCAGGGGAAGGGATTTTGAGGTCGTTGATCATAAGCAAAAACAAAATTGGGCCCAATTTAGATCCTTGAGGGATACCTGCATGAACAGGAAGCCAGTCTGAGGTCACCTCACTAAGCTTAATGCACTGTCGTCGATTTGAGAGGAAGCTGATTAACCATGGCAACAGAGACCGTCTAACCCCTAAGTCAATCAGTTTTTCAACGAGCACATTGTATCCGATACGGTCAAAGGCTTTTGAAAAATCCAGAAAACAAAGACGGAGGTGTTTACCAGGGGAATCCAATTGCGAAAGCCAGGTATGAACCATGTCTAGAAGGCAAAAGGTGGTCGAGGTCCCTTTTAGACATCCAAACTGGCTTGGATCAATTTTGTCTTTGACGTCAAAGATCATCCAAGACACCACAAAATCTTCCAAAACTTTTGATAAACAAGGTGTTAATGAAATGGGTCTGATATCACCTTCACATGTAGGTTGTTGTGTCTTTGGGATCGGAGTAATGTTGGAGTCTTTCCAGATTACTGGTACAACTCCAGAAATCAGAGATGTATTAACTCTTTCCCTACGGGCGCAGTTAAAATGGGTCGGTGATGACCCGCAAAGTCGTCAATCGAAAAACACGGCACACGGTAACGCAAGATTAAAAATTGAAATTCGACAAGCGCTAGGAACATGAAATCCACGCACACGCCAAGTTTGATTTGATTTCATAAACAACTCTGCGATTGGTGGCATTTTGAGTTTTCAAGATGCTACGCGGGCGTGCAAGATGGCCTTTTCTATCAAAATGTAAATTTTTCAACCTGATTTATGATAATTAATGCTAATTTATATTAACATAATGTGTTTTGTTCGGGAAATTTAAAAGAACAAGTAAAAGCCGGTTTATTGGGCTTCCAGAAAATGTATAGCTTTCGCAACAGTTATGGTTATTTCAAGAGATATCAATAGAACAACGTGGCCGTTCAATTTTTGATGTTTTTCAGCCGTAGGGAAAGAGTTAAAGATGGTGGTAACCGGTTCTGCTAACTCAAAAGCAAATTCCTTCAAAATGCGACTTGGCACATTATCGGGACCATGGGCTTTAAAAGGCTGTACTGCGAGAAGTTTCTTACATACTTCATAAGGTTGTATAGTTGGTGGGTAGTCTTCAGCCGGAAGGAAAGATGGCAATGTTGTTACGTTAAGTGGGGGAATGTCCGCGTTGACTGACACGAATAATTCATTTAGGGTGTTAGCTAATTCCACATTAGATAAAGTTCTACCATCACGCTCGAGAGATAAGCACGACGTCTTATCCGATTTGCCAGACATTCTATTAACTATCTTCCACCACTTTCTGCAATCATCTTTCTTCAAGTGTTGAACTTTATTTTTGTAGAAAGACTTTTTTCTGGCGGCAATTTTTTCCTGGACTTTATATTTCAACGATTGCCATAAAGGCACATTTCCATTATGGAAGGCTTTCTGTCGGTCGTTGATAAGAAGTTTGATGGTTGGGGTTATCCAGGGTTTGTCGGACTGGTGATGCCTTAGCGTCTTCAAAGGGAATATCCGGTCAAGGGCGGATGTTAGTTGAGATGTAAAGGAGACAGCAAGTTCATAAGCAGAAGGGTCTGGGCCAAGCTCGCCATACCAGTCGTGCGTAGAAACCCATCTTCCGAATGCATCTATTCCAGACTGAGGATAACGGCGCACCAATCGTTTAATTGGTTTAACTTGCGACTTACTCCCAATATTTTGATAGTTAGGTAGCCATTGTACAATATTGTGGTCACATGACCCTAATGGAGCAAGATTGCACGTTTTCTCATATACATTATGCAAATTTGTGACTATAAGGTCTAGTATGGCTGAACCCCTTGTAGGAAGATGAACAACTTGTTTCAGAGTATGGTTAGAAGTAAGATTAGAAACATCAAAATTGTTAAAATCCCCAAGAATGACAATGCCACAGTCTGGGTACCTATTGCGAATAAAATCAATGGTGGTAATTAAATATTCATTAAGGTCACGTACAGTGTATCTCTTGTGCCGACCGATCAGGCGGATTATACAAAATGGCAACTGCGATACCAGATAAAGGCCTAGGAAGGCGGGTTGGGCGAATCCACAGCCACAAACATTCAAAATTTGTATTTTCAAGATCTGTTCTCCGTTGAGAAGGGATATGCTGTGCCAAATACACACAGACGCCCCCGCCACGGCCAACCGAGCGGTCATTGCGGTAGATGTTGTAGCCGTTTATCGATATTAAATTGTCATCAATATCTTTGTGCAGCCAAGACTCGGTAATAGCGACGATGTCTGTTGGTTTTGTTGCCAGAAAAGCCATGAGCTCGTCAACCTTCGGAAATAAAGAGCGGATGTTAATCAAGACGAAACTTGGAAGCATGGATCGATGCGTAGTTGAATGCCTATTGTTCTCTTTGTTTGTATGAGCAGTGACTGGAACAGGAATGCAATTTGTTAAACATGCGTGACGTCGCACAGATCTCATGCCTCGTTCTGTAATTCTAACGGGAATTGCACCATTGCACAAATGCCAAGGACAATTAATACATGTAGATTTGGTTAGGGAGTTTATACATAATGTTTTTGAAGAATCTATTACAGAAATTGGTCGGTTTTGTTGGTTTTTCAGATGTACTCGACGACCAGCCTTCACACCACGG